>JAEHOF010000254.1:0-11148 GCA_018257905.1 Gillenia trifoliata | reverse complement strand
GCCGTGAATCTGGTTTTGTGATAGGTCCAAAGAGACTAATCGAGATTGATTTCTCAAGAAATCAGGAAACATTCCCAACTTTCCAGAAGCCAGTTTCAATGTGGTAATGTTAGGAAAGGAGGAATATGAGGAACTGGAACTGTTATAACTAATCAACAAGCTATTGTATGAAAGATCGAGACTCGAAAGATTTCTCAGTTGCTGAAGACTATTAAGTGGAAAGGAGCCACTGAAGTTGTTCGAAGAAAGTGAAAGTATCTTGAGCTCACGAAAATTAAAGACAGACATCGGAATTGGCCCTTCCAACTTGTTGCTACTCAAATCAAGGGTGTCCAGTCCAGAGATATTACCAAATCCAAGCAACTTGCCAGAAAATTGATTGTTAGAAAGCTGTAGCTTCTGCAGCATTTGAAGAGAAAACACAGATGGTGGAATAGTCCCATTAAGTAGATTGTATCGCAAGTCGAGATTCACCAGATTAGTATGGTTTTCCCAGCGCGAGGAATTGATCTGACCCGTTAGCTGATTGTAAGAAAGATTTATTAGGGTCAGATTCTTGGCCATACTGAAGGATGGAACTGAACCATTGAACTTGTTCCATGACAAGTCCAAATAAACCAATTCTGTAAGGTCTTCCATTGATCTCGGGATCGATCCAGTGAAATTGCAAGTTGCAATATCTAATTTGGACAGGAATTTGAGGTTCCCGATAGAGTTTGGAAGCCACTGGCCTGAAAAGTTTGCCCCATTGAGAACCAGGGATCGAAGAGAGCCGTTCTTCGGAAATTCTGGTAAGGAACCTTGAAGCTGCGGATTAGCGGATAAGTCAATAGTCTGCAGTGTAGGAACCTGGAAGATCTTCTCCGGGAATGCACCATATAATCCAGAATTCATGATTCGTAAGGAAGTCAAATTCGGGAAATTCGAGAAGAACTCCGGAACTTGAGTAGACAAATTGTTGTTCTCAATACGAATAACTGAGAGCGAGTGAAGCTTCAGTAATGAACTATCAAAGGGGCCTGAAAGATTACAAGTGGACAAGCTCAACACCCTCAATTTTGGCAATGAAGATGATATCGCTTGGCACCACTCGGTCCCCTGTGCTGATAGATCAACACCATCAAGGTAAAGTTCAACAAGCTCAGAAAAGTTCCCAAGCAGCACATTCAATTTCGGATTCTCAAGATTCAACGACGGAGTTCCGGGGAAATAAAAGGTAGACAAATCAAGAGTTACCAACCTCTTCAAGTGCGAAATCTCAATCGGAACCTGCCCCGCAAAGCCAGCATTCGACAAGTTCAGATTACTCAAACCGGTTAGCTGCTTGAACTCGGATGGAATCTGAATGTAGTTGAAGAAGTTGTAAGCCAAATTCAGGTTCTCGATTGACTTCAGACCAAAAAGAGAACTCGAGTTATCAAGTCCGCCTGTGATCGCCTCGCTGCTCAAGTCCAGATTCGAAACACAACCCTTTTTGCAGGACACACCGTCCCAAGAGCAGTGATCCGAGCCATTGTTCCACTTCACAAGTTTTTTAGACGTTGCAGGGTCAAATGTGAGGTTGTTCTTCAATTGTAGCAGCAAAGATTGCTGATCCCCTGGATCCCCTGGACATTGGCCGGAGACGAGAAATATGTTTACGCTGAGTGAAAAGTAGTAAAAGGGTATTAAGAAAAGCCATGAAAACAGAGGAATTCTCATTGAAAGCTCTGAGAAATGGAAGCAGAGCAGGCTAGGATTTTCTCAATGGATACATGAAGGCAAAGATCCATGAAAAAGACCCTTTTGGCCCGCGGAGCCGGGTCCTTGACCGGACAAAAATCTAGCGGAGTTAGCACGGAAGGACGAAGAATCCAGAGGGAGAACAAGGAGGAAGAAAAAACAGAGAGAATTGTTGGGATGGGGATTTGAAAGAAGACTCTCAGAAACGTGTGTGCGCGTTTGTATAAAGTGGACTCGTTCTTTCTTCATTTGGGCGGCCTTAGATTAATTGTATTTTTTTATGACTACGGCTTTTGACAGTTACTTTCGTGGCAAGTTGCAAACATGGAATTTTCAAAGCCCCCAAAACGGCCTTCGTCTCTTCTCAGATTGGTTGTTGACTTTCTTGTTTTGTATTGTGAAAAAATAACGATCGAGTGGCATGCAGCATAATGCATTCGGAGATTTTTGGATAATTTTTAATTTCTTTTATAGAAAAAATAGGAAATTTATAGATCTATTAGGTCCCTTGGCGTTTATCGATTGACTGGTCTAACTGTTGTACCATTTTCTTTTTGGTGCGGATTCGAGTTTCTCATATATATCGTGAAGGTAATTAGGTGACTGATTGTTTAGCCAACTTTGGTGTAGATAACGTTGAGATCTATTGGTGAGATTCTTGTCCTCCGTGCGCAGCTGCAACTTTTGTTTATGATTTTTCGGGGTTTCCAAACTTCTGCTTCTCTTATGAGTTGTTTTAATAGCTTTCTCATGCTCTAGATTTGAGTTTCATTGTTGGTTTGAGACTAGATCATTATTTCTTGCTCTACCATTTTCATTTTTTGTTGTTTTTATTGGCTTTTCGACACTGTTTTAGGGTTAGATTTCTTGTCCCCTAACTTTTTGTATCTTTAATTTTTGTGGAAAAAAATAAAATAAAATAAAATTACAAACGGTCCGGTTCTGTGCATGACGTCTTGTCTCCGCAGCAAGAGAAGCTCACTTGTAGTCAATATTTTTTACAACTTTGATTTCATTTATTGACATGGTCTATTGTTTTAAGGTGTAGAATCACTTTGATTGCCCCAAAGTTTGATACTTAAAACTGAAAGGACCATTTTCTTACAAACTAAATTACAACAGGCGAATGCATACGTAACAAAGCTACACCACAATTAGATATCAAACTCATCACAAATATATATTGTCAGCGCATCTATGTGAGTCGAACCTAAGATCTGATGAAATCAAGTGAAACTTACTGCTTTAAAACTCTTGGAAACATATAGAACCTCATGTACTAACAAATGTTAACAATAATTTAGCATTGAAGAATAGTTAGAAGAATCAGTCTTCAATTCTGGCCAACGGTGGTTGTCTCTCAAATATTAATCAATTCTTGTAAGGCCTGGTTGTTGCAAAACCGGACCGTCATCATCGTTAAATAATTAGATTTTTTAAGTTAAGAAGGATTCGTTTGCATGTTTCAAACAGTATTTTAGGGCCTAAACTAATATAATGTAATAAGCTCGTCGTATTGCTTGAAAAGTATGTACGTACGTGCTTTTGTATCAAATGTCTTCGCTATTTTGGTTTTTAAACAATGAAGTGAACATGCGAATTTCTAATTTAGAATGCATCAATTTCTTGGTCAGATATGTTGTTTTCGGTACCAGACAGAAGGATTAAATACTATAATAATTTGTGGAGTGTGAAATCATTGATAAGTCGGCCATCTTGGAATCTTTGATTGGAGGTCAATTCTTGGAAAAGAGGGACAAATTATTATTTATTTGTTTTAAAAAAAAAAAATTATGGATGATTTTGAAGCTGATTTCAGTGTCATTGTTGGTAAAAAAGCAAAAGTCATACAATCTTGTCGGTAAAGTTTGACATTTAGCAATGTAGTTTGGTGCTTATTAATAATCTAAACACTTCAAAAGAAAATAAATAGGAAAACCAAAAAGTGATCAAAGAAAAAAACATTTCTTAAAAAAAATAAATTAAAAGCATATTGCGGAAAATACTTAGCTCTTTAGGTATAAGGAGCCGTTTCTTTTTGAAGACTAATCACAATTTGATATGTGCGTACTGTTCTTTAACTTTCATTTTTGTGAAGAATTAGTTATTTTGCTATGTCATACTATGATTTGCATACAAGGAAGAGTGAGGGCTCGGGTACTATTTTTGTAGACGCTTTTGCTAAAAGTGTATTTATTAGAAACAAGTTGAAGTTTTTATCAAAACTCTATGTGCTTCCTAACACAGTACTTGAAAGTGCTTTCTAAAGAAGTATTAGTCGTTTCTTTTAAAAAAAAACACTTTTAAAACTAATAAACAATTAACCTTTTCTACTGAGCACAATAAGAAGCAATCTCAAACCTGCCCGAACTAGTAAAACAGTGTTCACACCAAAATACACGTCCAAAAATCGAGGGAAAAAAACACATACAACAAAGATAAAATGAATAAGGGCAATGATTGGAGTTCCATACCAATTTAGAGGCTAAACAAGCAAAAGGAGTCGTTGTGTGGTACATATGGTCCCCCATTATTGGAGTCTTTGGAGTTGGATTAAATATTCTACCTCAAACGGTCAAAAATGGTCCCATGCAAATATGCGATGTGTCCTACCCCAACTGCCCTGGTTTCCCTTTGACTAGGATACCCTAAATTGTCCTGCCCGTTAGGCAAAGGTAGATATGTTGTCACTAACAACGGAGACTTGAAATCTCAGCTTATCAGTTAGCTCACTCATCTACAAGTCTATTCTCAACTGTACAATTTTCTTCTATTTTGACTCGGTTGATTATTCAGGGTATAGAATCATCCTTAGAGCTTTGATTTTACATTTTAAATATCAAATTGTGGGTAGTGAAGCGATTAACCAATCTAACGCTAGAAATAAAGTATAAGTCTTAAATTATAAATTCGGTAATAGTTGAAGCGTCACAAGAATGAAACCGAAACTTCACAAGAATGAAAACCGAAAGAAAGAAAGAAAGAAAGAAGCAAGCTTTTTGGAGTAAACAAGCTCACCTTGCACTAAACGTTAATTAAGATTACAGACATTATTTGACATGTTAAACAAGTAAGCCACAAGCTAATGTATTTTACAAGAAAACATAATTTGAACAAGCTCAGATCGTCTGTTTGATGGTACGGCTTCTTATTTGCTAGGAATTGAACCGGAAAAGCCAGGGTTTCAATATCTCCAAAAGCTGTTAATGTAAACATGTCTTCCTCTGTAACCGCTTCTTTTATCCAGACGAGGGAACATCTTAAAGAAGATGTTCTCCACAGTTTTGTAATACCATTTCCTCCATCTCTTGCAGAACACGAGTGGCCCGATGACAGCTCCAAAGCCGAAGATACATCCAATCTCAGCACTTATAAGATCAAAATCAATCTCAGGTTGAGCATTAGAATGACCTTTTTCTAGTGGTGGTGGTGGTGGCAGTCCTGAGGTGACGTCAACCGTCAAAGGAGGCCCCCACAACCCTTCATTACCTTCAAAGGAAGCTGCGGGAAATGTCGAAAACTGAGTGCTGGTTGGGATCCTTCCGGTCAGTTCGTTGTTTGAGAGATTCAAGAACGAAAGGAACGTGAGCTTTGTGAGCTGTGGTGGAATTTGCCCACTCAGGCTGTTGTTCGACAAGTCTAAGGACTCAACATGTCGTACGTCCCCCAAAGAGGATGGGATTTCACCTGTGAGAGCATTACTAGACAAGTTGAGGACATAGAGTGATTTGAGTTCTCCCATCTCCGCAGGTATTGATCCGGTGAATTTGTTCCCAGAGAAGTCAATTGAGGTGAAGATAGTTAAAATCTTCACCAGCTCCATCTCCAGACCTTTGGTTGTAACAAATACTTTATCCTCGTAATATAACTGAGATAATGTTAACAACTGAAATTGGATGTGTTTGAGTTGCGACAAGGAAGCACCGTCATCAGCCATCATCGCCTGCCATGTTTTCAAGCATCTTCCGAGTATTTGACCACTGAAATTGTTGTGAGCTAGGTCAATTATTTGAAGCATTGGCCAGCTGACATAGGTCTTGGGACATCCAATGCGCCCATAAAATTTGTTGGATCGCAGAACAAGGACACGCAATAGGGGCATTTTGTTTAACGAGCGTGGAAAAGTACCACTGATCTGATTGTTCCCAAGGTTCAACACCTCTAGCCGTTTGCAATTGCCTAGAGATTCTGGAAATTTGCCTCCTATCTGATTTCCATTGAGGTCTAGAGTTTTCAAACTACAATATTGAGGAAATTGATCAGGAATAGCACCAGTAAGGTTGTTTGTCCTTAAATTAAGTACTCCAAGTGACCCGCTCCTTGCAGTCAAGCACTCTGGAATCAAGCCACTCAAAGAGTTATTGGACAGATCAAGAACTTGAAGATATGGCGCATTGCATAGTGATCCCGGAATGATGCCTTGGAAGTTATTGCTTGAAAGAGAGAAGAACAAAGTGTACATAAGGAAATCACCGATGTCAGCCGGTATGCTAGAGCTGAAATTATTTCTCGAGTAATCCAGATAAGTGGCAGATCGTGGAAGAATTGGAATTTGTCCCTGAAGCTGGTTGGAATGAAGGTCAAGCATAGACAAAAAAGGAGGTTGTTCAAGTAAAGGACCTTCTAGTGTTACCAAGGAGTTGCAAGATAGATTTAGTTGAACAAGACTATTGAGTTTACAAATCCAATTCGGTATCTCTCCATGAATCTGGTTTCGGGAAAGGTCCAAGTTTCTTAATGTAGACTGATTTTTCAAGAAATCTGGGAATGATCTCAATTTTCCAGAAGCCAGTTTCAATGTGGTAAGTTGAGGAAAGGAAGAATAAGAAGAATTGACATCATAAGTAATCAACAGGCTATTGTATGACAGATCAAGACTTGAAAGATTTTTCAGTAGTTCAAGGGCATTAAGTGGAAAGGAACCACTGAAGTTGTTTGAAGAAAGTGAAAGAATCTTTAGCCCTCGGAGATTGAAGATCGACATTGGTATCTGCCCTTTCAAATTGTTGCTACTCAAATCAAGGGTGTTCAGCACATTGGAAGAGGTGTTAGCAAATTCAAGCAATTGGCCAGAGAATTGATTGTTCGAAAGCAATAGGTGCTGCAGCATGGGAAGATAAAACATAGATGAAGGAATAGTCCCATGGAGTAGATTGGATCTCAAGTCGAGATTCACTAGATTAGTAAGGTTTTCCCAGTGAGAGGAGTTAATCTGACCTGTTAGACGATTGTAAGAAAGATTTATGAAGGCTATACTGAACAATGGAACTGAACCATTAAACTTGTTGTGGGACAAGTCCAACTCAACCAAGTGTGGAAGATTTTGTATTGACCTTGGGATTGATCCAATGAAATTGCAACTCGAAATATCTATTCTCCACAGCATTTTGAGGTTTTCAACGGAGTTAGGGAAGAACCCTGAAAAGTTTGTCTCGCGCAGAACCAAGGATTGAAGAGATCCACCCTGCGGAAAGTGTGGAAATGAACCTTGAAGCTGTGGATTAGCCGATAGGTCAATAGTCCGTAGTGTAGGTAGCTGGAAGATTTCTTTGGGAAATGTTCCGTATAACCTACACCAACTGAGACTTAAAATAGTCAAGTTTGAATAATTGGAAAAAAATCCAGGAACTGGAGCGGATATATCATTATTATCCAATCGAATCACAGATAGATACTGAAGCTTCGCAAGAGACTGATCAATAGGGCCTGATAGACTACAACCGTCTAAGTTTAAGACCCTCAGGTTTGGCAGCGAAGATGATATAGCTTGGCACCATTCAGACCTTTCTGATGACATGTCTGCATTCTGAAGATGTAGCTCTGCAAGCTCTGTGAGGTTCTGAACAAGCATGCTTAAATTTGGGTTCTTGAGTTCTAAGTATCGAAGTTCAGGATAGTAGTAAAATTGCGAAAGGTCAAGGATAACCAATCTTGTCAAGTGAGAAATCTCAATGGGAATTTGCCCGAGATAGGCACTATAGGATAAATTTAGATACCTCAAATTTGTAAGCCTCCCAATTGCAGGTGGAATGTGAGAGCTATAGCCAAATCCGTTATAAGCCAAATTCAGCCTTTCAAGATGTTGAAGATCGAAGAGACTGCTGGAATTGTCAAATCCGCCCGAGATAGATTCACTGCTAACATCAAGACCGACAACACGCCCGTTATTGCAAGTTACACCGATCCAAGAACAGCAGTCGGTACTTGAATTCCATGATATAAGCTTGGAGGAAGCAGAAGAATCAAATACAAGGCTTTGTTTAAAATGGAGGAGTGAAAGTTTCTCGTCTTGAAGACATTGGCTGTGAACTGGGATGATTGACTTAACAGTCATTAGAAATACAAGGAAATACAGCAACGTTTTCATCTTGTACAAACTTTTAGAGACAGTTTTAGGGAAACTAAGGAAGGTGTAAGTTTATAGCGGACGCGATTGCGGCTTTAATCTTGTCGAAAAAACCTCCATGAGATGAATCGTTGTTAGCTTGCTTGACTTACAAGTCTTGGTTGACCCACCAAAATTAAAGGGGTTGGAGCTGCAACTTGAATGAAGACTGGGAGTCGGTGGCCATGAATTAAACAATGTTTCTTCCTTTGAAAAAAAAAATGAAGCGATGAATGACTGTAGTTTCTCTGCTCCTCTTTCCAGGAAAGTAAAGATATATAATTGCGTTTTATTTTTTAAATTTGTATGTGAGTCAAACCATATGACATTGAATTGTCTTCCACTTGTAACATATATTTTTTCTTTTTTCCTAGCATTTTCTCATGAACCAATTTTGGGTCTGGGACAATTCCAAGCTTGTGTCAAGTACCAGGCACCAGCAATACAAGTTTCCAGTGGACATGGAAACAGACAGCAAAAGGTATGCTCTTTTCCGAAACTCTGTTTTTTTCGGACATTTTGTAATGGAACTTATGTTAAAACTTTTAATATTATGCTCATGACACAAATTTATAGAAAAGACCGTATTTAGGTCCTCGATTGACTGCAGATTAAAAAGAGCACTTGAATTGTCAAGTCCGCCTGAAATCCACTCGCTGCCGGAGACTTTCCTTCTCAAGAGCAGTAATCCAAGCAATTGTTCCACTTGACAAGTTTCTTAGATTTTGCAGGGTCAAATGTGAGGCTGTTCTTCAATTGTAGCAACAAAGATTTTTGATCGCCGGGACATTGGCCAGAGACAAGAAATATATTAAGAACAGATATGAACACTGCGGAGCTCTCATTGAAAGCACTATATATGTCACCAATACATAAAGAACACTTTGGCTACGTTATTATACAATGGTTTCAGAAGTCTCTGGCGAGCCAAAAATCATGCAGGATTACAAAGAACTCCAACGCTGAGTCGCTGACTGTGCTACAAACTTGAAGCGGAAGAAGAAGAGGAGAAGAATCGAATGGTCAGAAGGCGTCTTTCTTTGTTCTTATGATGTAGCTTTTGAGCAAACTTGAGATTTTCAAACCCAGGACCCTTCTGTTTTTAAATTAGTTGTACATAACTAATAAAGATTAAACATATGAAAATTATAGCTCATTATTATATAATATGGTTGAAAGCATGAGAGCTAAGTTGAGATTTAGAGGCGTTGGCCATTGGAGATAGTTCCTAAGAAAAATAGAGCAGATGGTGCAGCAACAAAACACATCGAACATGTAGACTTAATAAACGCAGACGAAACATATTGTCCATATATAACTTTGCCAAGAAAGGAACTAATTGACGAGTAGGAAGGTTGTGCCTCGAACCTTGTCTTTCGACAGGGTTCTTTCCCAACTGCTGGAACTTCACAAGGAGAAAGATAAATGAACGAAAACTAGTTTTATGTTTTTGAGCAAGCACAACTCATAATACAAAACTTTCCATAATAATTAACAAAGAAAAATGTGACTGCAAAGCACGGTGTATTGCTCTTCGTAATAATTTCAACGCGTCCACCTTTGGTGTATGGAAACATGTCTTCGATGAGGGCCAAATCTTTCCTCCAGCTGAGGGAATATCTTAACAAGGATGTTATACATAGTTTTGTAATACCATTTACTCCATCTCTTGCAGAACACAAGTGATCCAGTAGCAATTCCAAAGCCAACAATAAATCCAACTTCAGCACCAATCAGATTCCAATCGATTCCAAGCGCAGAATGTGAATGATTTCCTTCTAATGTTGGTGACAACGCTGATCCGTCATCTATGTTACCTAGCGATAACGGTGGCCCATATAATCCTTTATTGCCCGCAAAAGAATCTGCTGGAAATGATTGAATCTGAGTGCCACTTGGAATGTTCCCTACGAGTTGATTGCTTGAGAGATTCAGGAACGAGAGGAAATTAAGTTTGACAAACTCTTGTGGAATTTTTCCACTCAATTCGTTGTTCGAAAGGTCTAAGGACTCGAGCTGTCGTAGGTTACCTAGTGATGATGGGATTGCACCTGTGAAAGCATTACTGGACAAGTTTAGGCCATAGAGTGATTTGAGCATTCCCACTTCCTCAGGTATTGATCCATTGAAATTGTTGCAGGAGATGTCAACCGAGGTGAAGACTGTTAAGATCTTTACGAGTTCCATCTCTAGACCTTTGGTGGTAACTGTTATAGCATACTGATAATATAGCTGACTGAACTGCAGAACTTGAAATCGGAGGTGATTAATCTTTGCCATGGCATCATCTTCGTCAACCATCATTGCTTCCCAGGTTCTCAAATCTCTTCCATGTATTTCACCAATAAAATTGTTGCGAGCTATGTCAACAATTTGAAGCTTTGGCCAGGTGCCACTAGTTTTGTTACATCCAAAGCGTCCATAAAAATGGTTGGATCGCAAAACAAGGACACTCAAGGAGGATATATTCTTCAACAAGCAAGGAAAGATATCTCTTATCTGATTGTTTCCCATGTTTAGAACCTCTAGCATTGTGCAATAGGCAAGAGATTTTGGAAATAGACCTTCTATCTGATTTCCATTGAGGTCGAGAGTTTTTAAACTACAATTCTGAGGAAACCCATCAGGAACAAAGCCAGCAAGTCTGTTTCTCCTTAGATTAAGTACTGCCAGTGTCCCGCTTATCGCAGTCAAGCATTGGGGAATCGGGCCACTTAGAGAATTATTGGACAAATCAAGAGCCTGAAGATATGGCGCCTTGCACATTGATTCTGGAATGCTTCCATTTAACTTGTTGCTTGAAAGAGAGAAGAACATAGTGTACATAAGGAAATCACCAATGTCAGCCGGAATGCTAGAGCTGAAGTTGTTTCTCGAGTAATCCAGATAAGTGGCTAATCGTGAAAGACCTGGAATTCGTCCTTGAAGCTGGTTGGAACGAAGGTCAAGCATAAACAATGGAGAAGAAAGATTCTGTAAAGGACCTTGTAGGGCTACCAGGGAGTTGCAAGAAAGATTTAGTTGAGCAAGACTACTCAACT
>JAEHOF010000233.1:0-26169 GCA_018257905.1 Gillenia trifoliata | reverse complement strand
GTGCCGAGTACTAATTCAAAATGGATTTGAATGGGCTTTGGCGTGCAGGGCTTGGTTTCCTACACAACATAGGAGAGCATTCGGCTAGGGCCAAGGCCCAATAGGCCCGTCCGATCCCAACCCTATTTTTTGGGCTGTGGCCAGGCCCGGCCTAATCTTAGGGTCGGGCTTTATTCGGCCTACCAGCCATGGACCGGGTTTAAGCCCTGGTCTTAGGCCTGACCCAATATCACCCGATGTAATTTAAATATTTTTGAACTTTCTTTAAAATAATTAAATTTTTTTAATACTTATATAATTTAATTGACTATATTAACCAAACAAATACTTTAGTTTAAATGGTAATTGTCAACTAATATAAGTAAAAGGTCCTAGTTTTAATTCTCAACAACATTACTATTTTTTATAGTTAAATGAAAATAATTAAAGAGCCAAAAATTGGGCCGGGCTTCGCGGCCTCATATGCCCGAATTTTCTAGGCCCATGGGATGGGTCAAGACCTTACATATTTGACATAGGGTCGGCCTGGCCCTACCCATTTATTTCCTATGGCCCAAAAATTTAGGGTTGGGTAGGGCTTGTGCCTTGACCTCTTAAGGCCAGGCCAGCCTGGCCCAATTTACAGGTCTAGTTAGGCTGTAATATCATTGAGTATTGTTTGCTAATCTTGTGTTTATGTTCTTGATTGAATTGGGAATTTTATGTCGTTATTTTGGGAATTAGGGTTAGGGTTAGGGTTGGTAAATTTGATACGGCACTCTTTGCTTAGCTAAAACAGAGTTGCAATTGCACTTGCACTTGGAGTTAGATTAAACCGTTGGAATTAAATGAATTTATGTGGGACGATTCTGTGCGCTTGCTTTCTATACCATCTTATGATTCCTACACTCATCATTATTAGTATCATTTTCATTTTTGTCTCTGTTAGGGACCTATTAATTTTCACTGCAATTCGAGCTTTATTGACATTGACACCGCCTCCAATGACACAACTTTGTGTCGTGGAGGACTCTGCTGATGAGGTTGTGTTTTCTTGAAAAAACTTCAGCACTACATAATATTTAACATTATGAGTTCTGAACAGCTGAGATTGCAAATTGAGACAATTGAGAATCTCAACTTGCAATCTCAGCCGCTCAGAACTCGTAGTGTTAAATACTATGTAGTACTAAGGCAATACCTATCTTTCCTGTGTGCTCAAGTAACAAGAACGATCCAATTATCTTGGGGGTTGACGTTCTTGAAGGCAACCTTGAATGTTTGTTGCTGCTGCTTTTCTTGTCGTGGGTAATTCTGTCTTTATGAAAATTATATATAGGTAGGAATTGTAACCTTTATATATGGATCAGTGTGTTGTAAATACTTGGGTTTTTGTTCGATCAATGCTCCTTTGTATGAGAAATGACTAACAACCTGAATCTAAACAAAAAAAAAACAAGAACAAAAATAAACTTCTACAAAACTGCCATGGAGGAAATTAACAAACAAAACTTCATCTACTGTGAATCCACCATAAGAGATTACTACGGGAGTTTCCATCGTCGAATTCTTCCAAGCTCCTAATCTTTTCCAAAGCTCCTTTCTTGTCGTACATCCCTTGTAATGCATACACAAATCCTTTCCATCCTTCTGTCACTCCCGTCCTGCTGAGCGCCGGCAATGTCCAGTTCACTAGCTCACTAGCAAACCCCTCATCGGAGAACAATACCTCAGTAACTGGCAAAACAGGCAGCATTTGGATTCCAAGTCTGATTTGCATATTCTTGAAAATGTCCTCATCGCAGGGATTACATCAGGGCAAGCTACCTCCTCGGCGATCAGAGCCAGCCTAGCCGCTCTAGCAACTCATTTCCCGTGAAAGTGTGAAGACGTAGTAGTTGATTCTGTTGAACTAAGAGCTTCAACATCTCGACAAAGCGCAGATATGATTTCAGGGAACCAATTCTTTTTGACACCTCCAACTGAATTCCAAGTGACTGGAATAGGCTTCGGTGCTAACACCCACGAATCGCCAACAACGCCAACCAAATCGTCGTCAATGCTTTTGTATTTAAAATCTTGCAAAATTGTGGCATTGGACAGAAGCTTGAGATGGAGAGGATGAGCTGCATGAGCAAGTCTCCACCTATCTTTTCAAATTTATACGACAAAGTATTTGAGTTTTCGAGCACAGCTGCACCAGAAATCGGGTAACAAGAACTGAAGTGGTCGAGAACTTCCTCACATTTAGGATCAGGATCTGGCATTACAGCGACACGAATAATTTGTCCCACATTGGTCACCACCAAAAGGTTCCTACCGCTTTGTACCTGTTACAAAGTGATTGGAGTAATGGAACTGTGGAGAGGAAAATTGGGCTCAACCTTGGGTTTGGGTTTTGGGAGTGTGAAAATTAATTAATAATTAATACATATTTAATATATGTAATTAATATTAATTAATTGTCAAAACCTTGGGGCTCTTGGGCTCGGGCTCTAATAATTAAATCCGTTAATTATTTAATTATTTTTTAATTTCGGATTTAATTTTTCTTCTTCCAACAGACTCATCTTTTCAGATGAAGTTTGAATTGACGAAGGAGCACCGGAGAGCAAAGCACCCTTTCAAACAGATGCCTCCCAACAGACACATCTCATCCTCATACCTGTTGTGAACAAGTATCCACACTCTTTATATTCATCCATTTGCATGCCATTTATTCATTCAGAAATTCCAAAAAAGAAAAAATTTCCTGAAAACCAAAACCATCCAACTGAGAGAACCACATTTGATATTAGCCAGAAGTCAATTTTCTGGTGCTGGAATTTTGACTTATATCGTTGAATCCTGGTGACGCAGACGTCCAACGAACTACAAGCACAAAGTAGGGACGAAATTCTGTTTCAAGGACATTGCGGTACGCAAGCCTCGATCTTCGTTTTTTTCTTAAGATAATTTCGTATTGTTTATATACTGCATATTGTAAGTTGTATTTATTTATTACTTGTCATTGATTGTTGAATGATTTCCAACATCGCTGAAAATTCTTTAAGAGTTAATGTGGACGACTCGCTGTCAGTTAATTCAGTTGGGGAGGAGGTGTATATTAGCCATGTCTGATCGTTGTCGAGCTTGACGATGAACTTGGTGTTTGAGCCACTCGCTGAGGATGCCGAGACAATTGTTTGATCGGTCGATATAGAAACCGACGGGGGCGATAAACAAAGCAGGTGAGAAAGGGGCTTCTGTGGACGAGGTAGAGAAGCGGAGGTTGGAGGAGGGATAGTCCAATGTCACACTGAGGTCATTGAAGTCGGAGATAACATGGTCATCGTTGCTGATTGAATTTGAGGCGGAGATGGTGAGGTCGGCTTCGAACGGGGTTGCGGATACGACGGTAGAGGTGTAGGAGAAAGACGGGTAAGCGAGAGACAGGGAAGAGTTGGCTGATCTGATGACGTAGGGGTGGATGTACTCCGGTTGGTCGCCATTGTTGAGGACCAAGTTTTGAAGGGTCAGGGAGGACGGTGGATTGAGCTTCCGGAAGAGGAATGGGGCAGGGGTCGCCTGACTCGCCTCCGAAAAACAGAGCACGCAGACGACGAGAGCGAGAGAAGAGAGCATTCTTGCCATGATGATGCTTTGGATATGTAATTCCAGCTTTTGCAGGGGTTCCAAGTTTACGTGGGAAATTAGAAACCCTTGTGAGATTTGGCACTCGTTTCGAAAACTAGCTAACTTTTTTTTTTTTTTGGGTCTCCTAATTAAATATGGTTTTGGAAGAGAGGAAAAAATTTGACTGCAGATGAAGCGAGCGGAAGGAGAGGCAGAGTCCTTGTGCCTATTGCAGCCTTCTGAAATTGAAGACGATCTTGTTAGCCAAATCTCAGGGAAGTCGATTGATGCGGTAAAAGCGAATTACCGGGTAAGATTAATTTCTCATACAGTTTACCTTTCGGACAACGCCATCCATCACTATTAACTGTAAGTTTACATATATGCAGTATGAGCTGTCAATAGAGGAATGGAACCTGCTTGTGAAATTGAAGCAACTTTTCAAGCTACCATGAGAAAAGCCAATGCTATACTTGAGCAGTTCCTTTTATAACACAACTGGCTTCACATTTTTTTCATCTGCTAGTAAACGTGGCTTCTCATTTTTGCTGTTTTGATGAATTTAACTATCTTTTATTGGTTGGGTAGTAAATTTTAAAAACTTACTTCCCACTTAATACTACGATCTAGTGATATTCCTCTTCACTTGTAAGTAAGAAGTCTTAGTAACGATTCTCAGCAAAGGATAATTCGAACTAAATTGTTATGGCTAGTCCGTTATGAGATTTAGCCCACTCCCCCACCCCTTAGTGTAGATAATATCAAATGTTTTCAAAAAAAAAATTACTTTAGGGTAAACATCTGACCACCCATTCAACGGTTGGATTGAGTTTGATAAAATATTATTAACTTTGATTAAATCCGACCCAACGGAATATCAACAATTCTTAAACATATTAGGTCATTTTAAAAAGAACATAGGTTATTTCCATTAGGATTACTTAACTCGAGCAAAAGAAAAACAAGAGAAAAGATAATTGCACTTGTGAATGAAAAACGAAATAAATAAATAAATCTCTACTATATATAAGAGATAGTTATGCTGTAGTCAATATCTTAATTATGCACAAGTACTTGGTACGTACGTAGTTCTGCTTCTGAATCATAAACTCCTCCGCTGCATTCACTTGTTGTGTTTATTTGGATCGATCAAGGCTCTCACTTGCCTATTCTTTCCGAATATAGTGCCATAAGATCATGTGCATGCTACAAGAAGGTTGAAAAATCTTATTTCTGAAGGCGGGGATTCTATAATCTCCTTCCTGCATTTGATGATGATGTGTGCTTGACTGGCTCCTTGAGCTCTCGTATCCAGATCGCGGTAGATGGACGTCGCTTAGCACATCCTAAACGTCATAAGACAGAAAATCCAGATTATATTTAAAAATATGTAAAGAATTCAGACACAGAATATTTATGTTAAACAACTCACTTGATCGCGAGGAAATCGAGCTTTGGCTATGTCTTTGTGAGTATACTCCACCACCACCACCACCAGGCATGCTATCTTCGGCTAATGCTCTCAATCTGTTAAGTTCAGGTAGCACAACCTTCCCAAAGATCGGGTCTGTCTTTCCGCCTCATTTCAGCACACTGTAAAGCTAACTTGGCAAATTTGGTGGCTTCCTCAACTGGCCAGTCAGGAACAGCAGGGTCAAGCAACTCAGCAAGGTCCTAGCTCCAAGCCCTTCGACATGATGAGTCAAACCCATTGGTGATTTCGCTGTTATTAGTTGTAGAAACATGACCCGAGTGAGTAGACATCGAATTTCGTTCCAAGCATGCCAGTTTGGTGATACTCTGGGTCGATATAACAGAAGAGTTCCAGCTGTTGATGTCATTAGGTACTGAGTGACAGAGTCTTGTACAGATGGAGGGACAAGCCTGGCTAGACCTACATCACTAATCTTGCTCACATAGTTATGGTCTAGCAAAATGTTTCCGGGTTTTAGGTCACGGTGTACAAGTGGTTCTGGCTTCGACTGGTGAAGGAACAAGCGCAGTGCCAATTTCTGCAGCGATTCGAACCTGAGCTGCCAAGGAATAGCTGGGGTCTTACTGTTACCTCTCTGGAAGAGCGGTCTTCCCTAAACTCCGTTAGCCATGTACTCATACACCAGACAACCAACCACTCTGGGCAGGCTCCAGAAGGAGCACCATGTTTGGATAATAGGTATGCGGCTCCAATACTTCCAGCCTTCATAATCAAAGAGTTGTCGGCGTTGGTGTTGTCCACATTGAGAAAAAGGGGCTTTGCCTTAGTTGTTTAAATAATCTTGGGCATCTCTCTCCCATCGCCAGTTGGTTTAGAGTTCGATGCTCACATTCTAATTTGGTATCAAAGCAGTTGTATACTAATTGTGCTTGGGAAACCGTATCATGTACTTATGTAAAAAGTCACAAACCTCTTGTTGGAATTGTGAACGTCCGTGCGCTGCATCTGGACGTAAATTTCTGATTGCTACTTGTGTGTGATCCAGTTCACCAGTACACTGGTCCGTAGCCTCCTTCTCCAATCTTGCGAGTTTGTGAAAGTTTATTCGATTGCTGCTTCAATCTCCTCAATTGTGTATTTCCTGTATCTGAGATTGTATGCCCTTGCTCCCTATTGCATTGTTCTTCTCTCCAGCTTGTTCCAAGGACTTTCATTTCTGCAAGCCTCCTTTTTTTGGAGCTTCCAGTTCAGCAATCCTTTGAGCTGCTGCTGCGCCTCAATGGCTGCCTTACATTTAAGCTTTCTCATTCTCTATTTGTGCCAATGCAGTTTCCTCTGCTATTCGTGCCTCATGTAATAGTTGTTGTTCTTCCAATTTCAATCGGTGAAATTCCTTTGCCTATCACGGTATGTCATTACAATTCATGCATGTTAAGTGTCGATGGATTCTATATTATATGCTCAAATAAGGTTTCACTTTCGCATCATACCTTATGTTTTGATGCGACTGCTCCTGCAGGCCGTGTTATACATGTCCATTGTTTGCTTGAGCTCTAGCTGGAACCTCCTCATCTCAGCTTCCACATCATCCTTTTATTTTCAAGAAAAAACTACGTATTAATACTCTCCAACTATCTCTACGTACATGCATGTCTTTACTCATCTTTGTCTCGAACTCGCTCAAAATTAATTAAATCGAATGCTGCTATTTGTATCATCTAAACTATATAAGCATCTTGTCTGCTATTTCCAGTTTACTTATGGTGAAATTGTCTTGTCTTACCATGTTTGTGACGATGACCATGATCTTCCACTTTCCAATGAGGATGTTGAGAATCCATATGGTGGAAGCGCTCATGTGTCAATAAATTGGTGTCTTGAGTAAGATGACGCCAGAGCTTATGCTGTCAAACTCGAGCCCATTGATTGTCGGGAGCTCATTCCTGATGACACACTATCGTACAAGGAAGGAAACATGCAATGCTTGGCCTTCCATGCTCACAAATGATATATCACTACTCTCTGGTGAGAGGTCGTATGAGTGGTTCATTGAAGATCGTCCTCACTCTTGCGAATGGTGATCTGCATCATTTTATTAAGGTCAGTCTGCTCATTGATTATTGTATCAGTGATCAGCATACTTATTGTTGTTTCACATAATCCAAGTGTGTGTACAAGAGGTCAATTACTTGATTTCATCAGTGTCATGATGCACCAGCTGAGGGGGTGAAGAGTGTCCTCCTCTCCAATGCTGTATTAATCAAAGAAACTTCAGTGAGTAATGGAAATAAATCATGCCACCGAGCGAGTTGGGAAATGACATGATCAGTTGTAGAATAACAGAAACAAATTTACCCTGGGAAGCTGTTTTACGCATGGATTGTGCACCACTTTCCGAAATTCTGCTGGATTGTTTTGAATGTGGTTATGAGAGCTTTTTGGGGTGAACAACATTGGTAACCCAGTTTGCACATGAGATCTTTCCTTTGCCAATGACATACAGAGTGCAGAAATCCGGTATCCCTTTTAACACGCAGCTTGGAACATCTGTTGTTGTTTTGAACGATCTGTTGCTTTCGAGCAAGAGTGGATGACATTAGGATCATCCAGTAATGCTGTTTAAATGATTCGAACTGTCTAGTTTTTAGGCACTCATTCAAAGAGTCGTCTTGGCCAAAATTAGTCGAATTGAAAATTGTACCCATCAAATTCTTATATTATTGTTAAAAAACTATAAATAGGCGAACATATGGCGTTTCCAATAAGCACTAGAAGGAAATGATAATCAGATACCTAAACGATTATCAAATGGACAATACAAACTTTTAATCACCAATGATAGGTACGTAAATCCTATTTAGAGAATGACTCATTGTAACAAAGAAGGAAGAAAGTAAGAAATTACTTGAAAAAACCGGTTCTTGTGGGTGCTCCAAGTACCAAAACCTCAATTGAATTAGAGATAACATAGTTGATCAAGGATTTTGGTATATCGGCAGCCTCAACCACGACTTCTTTACATTTTATCTGCAGCAAAGACCAAATTAAGCAACCTGCAGATCAAAAACTGCATCGAGAAACAAATGATACATAAACTAATTGGTTAGGAGCATGACTCACAAGCTTTTGCTGCAATAGGAACGGAATGGAAGAAACAGCTCTTTGGTTATGGGGTCAACTGGTTTCTTGTACACGTTTCACTTTCCTCCCTTGGGATACAGCAGAACCACGCCGGCATTGTTTGTTTTGACATGGAGCAGGGTGAGATGTTGGCCTCCGAGTGACAAGATTATCAACAGCCCATTTTATAGCATGTTGACTTCCTTTGTCTCTGTCTATTGCCAATTAATACCGCCTCTCTTTCAATTCTACTACTGTCCCTCTTCCCATTTCTCTAATATATGATTAGTCTTCCAATCGACCTGTCGGAATACGTAAGCTACGAGCTAGTTGGTAACATTAATTAGTCTTTACAAAGAAATTAATTAGGCAGATGCGAAACCTATAACCCAGAACTGATTAAAGAAGCATTACCCGGTTTTTATATGATCACGACCTTGCAGACAACTGGCAATGCCTTGGCCTTGGCTGTCTAAAAAAAGAAAATGTGTTTTACGTACTCTCGAAAACCCCACAACCCTTGATTGGTTTTCTCTCTATCTCTAGAAGGCTCGGTACATCGATTCATCTTTGCCACCCGAGTTTGTTTAGGGTTTAGGGTTGGAAACTCTCGTGTCGCAACGTGATCTAGAAATATGATTCTTCTGACTTCACTCGTTTGTTTACGTACGAAGAACCTTCCTTTTATTTAGCCTACTATATAAAAAAAAGAGAGAATTTCAGCCTTCCCCGTCTATTTTTAGTTCGTGTCAGTTATTCTGGATCAAACAGAAAAGTACTAGAAAAATAATGGATCATGGAATATCTTTTATTCAGATCCGGACTTTTAAGCCAAAAGATTTCGAAAGAATATAATGATTACAAAGAATCAGAAATTTCAAGTTACATACATTACAACAAGAATCACAATTTGAATTTTGTTCAGCAACTTACAAGGGGCATATAATCAACCCATTTTCGTTACACTCGGGGCACTTATCCGACTGCCCCTCATCGTGACAGGCTTGCAGCTCCCGCTGCATCTGAAGCAAACCACAAATCGAACTCCATCACAAGCTTCACAGGGGCCAGTGGACCGATCCAACAGGACTCCTTCAAAGAGGCGGCTTGAGCTTTCCTTGTTCATGAAGCGTCAAGACCTCCTCCGCTCCCCCGATATATCTCCCCTTTATGAAAAGCTTTGGAGGCACTGCTTTGAAATCAAAATCTTCCACAGCTCTTGTCTGAATTCCATGCATTGACACATCCGCTCGTAGAACACCACCGAAAACTCTCCAAGAAACCGAACGCTGTTTGCAATCGTCAAAAAGTCTTTCGAATTCCCCGGAGGGTTAGCCAGTGTAGAGAACTACCGATGAATCCAAACTGCCAGGCGGACACTTTTCTTCGAAGCCTAATAGATCGTCTTCATTTAAGAGGGCGGCACGCGCTGGCTCTGGCTCTGCTGCTTCTACAAAATTGGATTCAATATTTTGTTTTCTCTCTTCTCCTTTCACTTCTCTCTGCTTCACTCCAACTTCATATAATCCATCACCGCTTGCTGAAAGGCCGCAAGTAGGTTGGGGTCGAAGAGGCTACCGGAGTTTAAGTCCGGTCTCCGGAAGACGAGATGTCAATCTCCGACAAAGGGAGTCTGTCTGCGATTTTCTGAAGCTTCAGAAGCTCTTTTGTCCCCAAATTTGACTCCGTTTTAACCCAGCTGTTTTTACGCTCTACTGGTACTGGGTGTTTTGCCTTCATTTAGGCTAACGTTTTCCTTGTCGTTGACATCGACATCATCGCCATCCGGCTCCGACTCTTCTTCGTCTTCGAGGTCTCTCATAATCTCGGTGACGTCGATAATGTCCGGGCTCTTGCTCCGCGTCACATTCTTCTCTATCTGTTTGATCTTCTTCTTCTGCTCTGTTTCTTTCGAAATCAAATTATTGGTCTGAATGTTGAATTTGAATCCACGTACCCATCCGATGCATTTACCTGAAGAACTCGATCTTGCGGTTTCAGGTACCCAATTCCAATCGGTCCGATTGACTTCAACTTCTTCATCAACTTCCCTTTCACCCCCTTTCATGGTTTCCCAAATTGAGCTCCGAAAATCTGAACCAGGCAACAAAATTTGAACAGGGAAATAAAAAAGGGGGATCGTAGAGATTAGAGAGAGAAGTAGAGCTAAAAGTAAGCAAGCTGCTGCTGCTGCTGCTTCTTCTTTCTCGCATATGACCTTGGTGGTGGTACTACAGACAGAGCTTTCCAACTTCAGCGGCTACAAAGTTGTTTTTGGAATTTTAAAATTCGAAAACGTTGGGGTGGGGCAAATGCTGTGAGATGCGGAAGAGGATAAGTGTGTGGCTAACGGTCATAATTGACTAGTGGCTTCTTTCTGCATCTCTTTATTCATAAAAAAAAAAAATTTCTCAATAGCTTTTTTTCCTCCTTTTCTTTGAAGGACAGTGATGGTTGATTGATAAGCAGAATCTTTTTCTAATATAATATTATAGCCCAAAATTACAGTCAAAGCGATATTTCTTCATTTAAAGTGATAGGTTTTAAGTTTGATATCAAATGATTATAATTGACTAGGCCACGCTTTTCGGTCGGATCGGATCGGAAACACATGTTTTCAATTCCAATCAAAAAGTTTCGAAATGAATATATGTTCCAAATTTGAAATCGAATTTCGGAATTCTATAAGCTTTGTACCGGTCGAATTATAGGTATTTTTGAAATTTTAGAATCGAGTTCATTTCGGTACACGATACATTACAAACTCAAAAATAATGATCATACAATAATGACAACTTTTAGATTCATACATCATAGCCACATACATCAAAGACAATTCTAACGTAGCATCAATTAGTAATTATAAAATACAATTGTCAAAGCTTTCCATTAGCTCTATTTCCTTTCTCTCTAAATTTTTGGCCTACAACAGTATGAATATAATAAAAAAGGGTAAATTGCCATTTGACCCACCGAACTATCACGCTTAGTTGAAATTAACCCCCTAGACTATTTTTTTGGTAAATTAACCCACTTAAACTTTTCTAGATTAGTGGGTTACCCCCTACAGGTTAGATTTCATCCAATTTGTTGTTAATTCGTTAGAATGTCAACTAGAGCTACCAAATTAAAATCACGACACGTGCTATGTTGTGACAAAGTGAATGAAATTTCGTTGAAAGATCGCGGTGAGGGGTTAGTGGTGATTTCAAATTAGTTCGGGGTTAATTTACCAAGATTCAGTCAATCAGCGGGGTGCTCCGGTGCTGGCGATTTACCCTAAAAAAATATATGACTTCATTGTTATCATTTTATTATAGACAATTATAGTGGTTTTGGTTAGTTTCTAGGATTAGCTTTGAGTGATTAGTATTTATAATGAACCTATATTAAACTAGAGGTAAATGATTTTTATTTTTAAGGGAATTGGAAGAGGATTTGATATGAATAAACTTAACCCTTTTAATCTTACAATTTTGGGGACAAGAATGAATAAGTTTTATAGATGAGTTATCAATTTTCTACTTTATTTTGTTTCTCCCTTCAATAGACCTTGAGTATAGTAGATTATTCATTCTCATCCAATCCTAGTGACTAGACAAGGCTTGTACATTGTGATTAAATAAATATTGTGGGTTATCCATCTAATCCAATCATAATGACTAGATGATACCTGTAGGTCTAGGATTTGATTTCATTCTACTATAACAATAAAAACATATGGTGGATGAACAAGAAAACCTATATTATTATGGGTTAGGATCGAGGACACACACCCTTTGACACCCAATTGTAGGGCCCCTTTGTAATGTCTTGACGGTCCAGAGTAGTCTATATTTTAGTACATCATTCACAAATCATCCCTGCAAAAAAATTAGACAAATCCAAAACCATCAAGACATTCATTTGTAGTGAAGAAATGGACGAATGCGATTCTACAAAGAAACACTAAATTTACTCTAACGGTCATATGGTTTCGGATTTGGGTGATTTGGTAGACATGATCTTTGACGTAATACATAAAAGATAGACGGTTGGATCATTGAAATACATTACGCGGTGAGCCTCCCACAAAAACGTGTGTCAAAAGTACGTGATAGAATCCTAACTCATTGATAGGTTATGTATTTGTAAATGTATCTTTGAGACTTTTAGTATATCTACATAAAGAGAAATTGCGAGATAATGCAAACATTATACATATATATATATATATATATGTATTAATAAGTATATTGCCTATAAATTCGGCATATTTTGGCACATTTCACAATGTTTGGATAGGAATGAGTTCGGTAAGTTTCTATTAGGGTGGAATTTTCAAATGCATTTTCAATTCCTATCTAATTTTTTTGATTTTTTGGATTTCGAATTTTAGGTTTTGGATTCATTTTGGATGCTTGGCCCAAATTGGAAATTTTCTATTCGGAGTTGGTCGGAATCTGAATTTCTATCCAAGTTGCACCCTTATGAGTGACCCATCATTGCGTGGTGAGTCCTAATCAGGTAACGTAAAAATATTATTGTATTAAACTTATTTTCATAATGGACGTCATAGCGTTTCGCTACCTTATCGAGTTTGGTGGTTTCGAAAAAGCTGAATATTACATCTTATGGATGTGCGGCTAGCGTATCTCCCATTGGGATCTTGATAGAATACGTATGAAAGTTCTGAAAGACTTACACATTGACTTGATCAAATATTTTTAGACCCGCAGAAACACCCTCACCGGTGGAATTGAGGCATTCACTTTATGGATTACGACTGATCCAGGACGGATGTGGTATGACCATCAGAGTGATTATTTGATTGAGTGGGGATATATAAATAATAAACTATGCCTTATCTTGTTGTAGATAAAATATAACATGTGTTAAATGTGATTGTGTAAATCCTAGGTAGATATGGATTAGGCTATTGGATTAAGTAAGGGATTAGTATCTATTGTACTTGTGTACTTCTATTACATAAATAAAGGCCTGGTATGTGGAATATATGAACTACATATTCCACATGCTACATGATTTCACCAAATTCTCTCTATTCTTCTCTTCTTTTACTTCCTAAAAAAGCTGTCCACAACTTCGTTATCGGCCACGCTCTTTCGTACTCGAAAATTATAGGAGTTTGATCATCTTCAATCATGGGAGTATTAATTTCAATAGTTTTACTTTGATTTATTTATTTTATTGAATTAATATATTGCTATTGATTCAATTTTCCCCTTTGTTATTTTGAACAGATTCCAACAGCATTGACGATGGAAATGTCAGGAGTTGAAGGCAATTACTGCAAACAAATTGTTCAACAATCATCATCGGCAATCCAGTTCTTCTAAAAACACGGTCTCGATTGTCGATATTTTGTCGAACTGATTGCATGAACCTTCACCATGATGCATAGCTTAATTTTACGCGTTTAAAGAATTATTGATCATACACTGCCAAATATTGTGTTAGCATCGACATTAATATATCGAAATATTAAGTGAATTGATGATCGTGTGAACGAAGGAAAAATTAAGGGTTTTTCTTATTTTTTTAGCTTTTCTACAAAAAAACATCAAAATTCGTTTTCTGAAAAAACTAGAAATTCTTCTTTGAAAAAAAATTTTCGTTTTGAAAATAAGAAAAAAAACCTAGCGAGGCCCAGTAGCCCTGTCAATGGCGGGCGGCGGCGAGCCAAGCGGCCAGAGTCGACAGTCGGCTGTGGCCAGACTGCGCCCGTCAGTGCAGAGCCGGAGGAAGCCCGGATTTTCCTTGGGCATGTTTTCTTCCCTTCGGCCCGCGCCCCTTTCTTTGGTACACACGGAGTCCGGCCGCGCCAAGAGCCCAGTTTTCTCGGCTAGGTGTCTATTTACTTGGCCACGATGGGCGGCCTCGCCAGGGGCCTTTGCGGCCCAAATGCACGGCGGGCACTGCGGCTGCTGCTGCCTTCCTTCCTTCACCCCCGGCCGTGTGGGCTTTGGACCCCGGCCACTTGTTTTGGAGCTCACTTTGGTCAAATTCTTCATTTTCTTTGACGACAGTCCGACCTCTTGTTGGTTGGGCTGCGGCTCCGGCCACGACCCACCAAAAAATTATTTGGGTCGTATTTGCAAACCCCGAAGGTCAGTAGACCTATATTTCACTACCCATTCACAATATACTGTTCAAATTTATTATTTTTTATTTTTGTTCTATATGTGCGTTTGATTGCGGGTATATATGAACTTGAAGTTAAATAAATTCGAACAGAAGCTTCGAATAAGTGCTACAATAAAAATTGAGGTTCCTTAAAAATTAAATACCCATGAGCAGGTAGTTTTCATGAAAATTTAAACCAAACCATGTCTTAGAACTAGGAATGTTCTAACTTTTAGCGATTATGGAGAATTTATTTCCCATAGCCTTAACCACAATTTTTGTTCCCTCCATCTAATTGGCCTTTCGAATAGTAACAAATTCGACTTCACTAACATGGGAGTTTACGGAAGAAACTAATTTATGTGAATACAAAATTGTGAAGCTCTAACAACTATTGAGAAGTTGAGAAACATTGAAGCCAACAATGGCGTGGATAGAGCTAAATAAGCATCCGTCATGATCTTCATCAGAAGATTTATGCACGAAGCATTGTAAATGGAGTACCCACCGATGTGAGGACTCCATGGCTCTTTGACTCACTCTACGGATCGTTCTAATCATGCAAAGATGATCTTGCCCAGAAGCAAGACACACCTTGCACAGTAAGAGACATAACTTGCCAGAAGCAAGACATACCTTGCCGAAGCAAGACACACTTTGTCGAAAGCAAGACATACCTTGCCGAGAAGCAAGACATATCTTGCACGACACAAGGCATGATTGAACTCCATGCTGTGAATAGGTACAAATTAAAGTTTATAGAATCCGATTGAACTTTAGTTGGAGAATATTTTCTCGTCCTTCCATACCTCTAAAATGCTCTGAAGAAGCACCCTAGAGAATGGAGGTTCACTAAATTCTCGGATACGATACTACCACTTTGCTCCTTTGAAAAGCACAACGGTGAAAGCGGCACCCCGGTGATTAATTTGGGATGTGCGAAAGGTCTTGCTCTGTTTCGGCGGTGTCACCAGAACCTAAGGCTACGCGGCGAGAGCTAGAATCTACTCTTCCTTCTTCGGTGGAAGTCTTGAATAGTGGTAGAATCGGGAGGTGATACCCAAGGGGTGGCATCACGACCAAACAAACGTCCCTTGGAAACCAGACCCAAAACTTCAAGAATAGGGACGGGTATTCATACCTCAACGAGTAAAATCTACTTTCATTTTGATGGAATAGATCATTTGGTTGTGGCTATGCACTTATTTGTGCCCTATAATGTTGTTGAGGAGTACCATTCACGTAATCAATTTGTGAGACTAATTTTGCTTCACTAACACATACGGACAAGCAAAATTTTGACATGGAAGATACGATGGTATTTATCTTTTGGTTTAAGTTTTGAACAATTTTCCTTTTTGTTTGGATGATTGTTTTGGTATTTGCTTTAATTTTTTGGATATTATTATGGATATTGTCCTCGAATATGAGTTAATTGAATCATGTTTCTTATACATGTGGCCAAATTCAATTAACATGTGATAAAGTATAAATGTGGGGAAGTTAGTTTATGCGGATGAGCGATGCTGACTATACGCTAACTTCATACCTAAATCACCCCCTCTAGCAACGGAGTCCAGTGCACCTAACTTTGATTAAGGGCAATGTGCGCACCTCGTTGTATTAATGGTGCGAATTACTATTAAGGGGGGCCTTATATTACCCGTTCCAGGAAAACGTCATTGAGTTATAAGGATATTCGAGAGAACAATGATCATGAAAACCCACTTGTAGACAATAGAGTGGAGTACCTTTGCATCACCTTCCAAATAGCAAAACTGAAGCTATGTTTTGGGACTAATGGGCTACCTCCCAAGCTAGGACATGCCACATATAGGGCGCTTGGTAGGGTGATTCGGCAGGTTTACTTGCTTTGGCACGGCCAGATTTGGAACATTCGAGTCAAAACACGATGCAATATGTTACACACAATGCATCACACTTTTACAGAAGTAAGGATTTTATTGCCTAAACACACTTTACTTAAACACCTTTCGTTGGGAAATTGGATTTTTACATCATCTAGCAAAGTTACTACATAACCCTCTTTTCTGATTGGATTCAAAGGGAATAATGTGGACTCTTCCAGCAAAATGCGGACCATGTAAATATGGTTTTTGGTTGATATATCGACACGATGGTCACATGTGTGTCCACCATTCTTCCGCTAAACTCCACGGCCAATTCTTGCCCAAGGGCTCACCACCTAATTATCCCATAAGTCACAGAAGGCTGATGTCTGGGAGAGTTTATATCGAACGAGTATTCGATAAGTATTGCATGTTTTTTTGGGCTTGGAAATTGAACATTGAATTCCCCATGTTCAACTAGCTTGACCTCGTGAGAAGCGATCATAAAGCGCATTATCAATTGATCGCCGGACCTTGGTGAACGCACCAAGCTTTCGGTTTCTTGCTAGGGCTATGCAATCTTGTATGCAGCCATGTTGGTCGCACTGAGGCCACATTCTTTGCAGATGCTATAGCGTTACAATTGGTTGCGGAGTACGAACGACGTTTCGTATTTACGCATTTTGGGTATGCATTATGCCATATTGCGCCGCCGCAATGTACCAATATGGGTCCTCAAAGAAGGATGTGAATCTTTGTCGATTGTGATTCTCCTTCGAATTAGCTCTTTAGAGCCACTTACCTTGTGATCTCTTTCACAGCCATTTTGCGGATTGTCACTTCGATGAGACCGAGTCTTCCGCCGTTAGGGAGATAAAACGTCAACGTTCACGAAGAGCAGCCGCGAATTATCGTGGGCGTCCCACTATGTGCGTCCCAGTATTCTAGATTTGAGTATTGCTCAGGAATAGCTTTCTGCTTATCTAGATAAAGTATGAGATCACATATACCATTACCAGCATGCACCGCAAGGATAGTGTACCTAACGGACGTCGAGTCAGCATCCCAGAAGGGTGTGCCGCCCACAGGGCGGTTTGGCCTTTGTTGGACGGCACAGTGTGCATGACGGCTAGCCAATCAATCGTTCTCGGCTGAGCGACAGGATCACTCGGTTCGAAGGATTCACCTCACAGGAGGTGGAGAAGTGGCACAAAATGAATCCTTCCTCGTTAAGCTATCTCCAACCATTCCACCTCATGAAATTAATCGGATTATCCAGGACCTGTAGTCTTGGTCCATTATGCATGCATGGATGAGTTAATGGAATTGGAATGAGATTATCATCGATGATATTCCACATGGTAGCTACCCAAAATAAGTGAAACGACGATGTCAGGCTGCTGATTAGTTGATGAATGTCGGCCAGTAGGCAGGTTGGTCAAGCGGAAACTAGCAATCCGGGTCGAACTTGATTCACTAACGAAACGTAAAGTGTTTGGGCACATGGATTCCTACACTTCCACATGTAAAGCCCGTGGCTACAAGTGGGTTTTACGTAGAGAGCGTAATGAGAAGAATGAAATAGTGCAATCTGAAGCACGCCTTGTGGCGCAAGGTTTCTCTCAAACGCCATTTGAGGATTGATTACGAGGTGACTTATTTCCCAAGTAATGGACACGTTATAACGTTCCACTACCTTATCGGTTGTGGTAGTTTTAAGCCGAGATATGCGGCTTATGTACGTGGTTGTAACGTGTCTGTAGGGATCTTGATACGGAAATATATGTAGAAAGTTCCCGAAGAACTTATAGGCTGATCCAAATAGTTCTAGACCACGGAACACCCTCTCTATTGAATTGAGGCTTTGCTACGGTTGGAACAGTCCAGGCGGATGTGGTATGCCGTTTAAGTGAATATTTGATCGATTAGGGATGTGTGTGGAATAAACTATGCCCTGCGTGTACAAAAGCTAATTTAGAGTTGCGGTCTATGTCGATGACATAAATCTCACTTAGACTCTGGAAGAGCTTGAGAAAGCGCCTCGCTTTGAAGTCGGAATTTGAGATGAAAGATCTTGGGAAGCTTCGTTTATGTCTCGACTAGAAGTTTCGAGCAAAGTTCGGTTAATTATTACGGTCCCTTTGTTAGACTACACCCAGAAGGTGTTGCCTTCGAGTACACCCATGTGTGGATTCATACGCTAGATGCAAATGAGATCCTTGAAAAGGTTGTGGAACACGAGAAGTTCTATATCTAAGTTCAATTAGCGCTTTGTGTACTTAGCTCATTGCATTATGCAACATCTCATTCGTTGTTGATCTTTTGGTAAAATACAACACTACGCCTACACGCTACCAGAATAGGTGTTAAAGACGTTTTTCCGTTACTACGGTTTGGGCTTATTCTATCACGCATCTCGAGTGCTTCCCACTGACCCTTGAACATCGGGAATGATGCCTACCTTGTGGGATGTTTTATTTGACCTGAGACTATCTGTCTGTTCCACACAAGGCACGTTTCCAAGCGGATTATGTCTTTACCGTTAGAGACACCGCAATATCTTGGAGGTCAACCAAATAGACCTTAGTTGCGACGTCTTGAGCTCATCGCCATACGAAGCCACCGTGTACATGGGAATATTGAAGCACACATGTTAACTCATCCTTCGTTGAGTTCCAACAACGATCTATGAGGAACACAACGTCGTATGTATCGACCAGACCATAACTGATACATCAGAAACACCAAGCATATTAACGTCTACATCACTCTGACATGAGCATCAGAAGATTGAAGTCAAGCATATCGTCAGAACAACCTTGCCGACCTCTTCCACCAGTCATTGCAGGAAAGAAGCTTGTTCGAGGATTTGGTATGCAAATTTTCTCATTTCTTCGCTTGTAGTTCTCGGGGGAGTTTCGTCGAACTCGGGGAGTATCACTAGTATACTGCTTGACCTTAATGTACTCTTTTTCCCACTACGATCGGGATCATTTTCCCGTTTGGGTTTTGTTGCTGACTAGGTTTTGCGAGCACCCATTACAAAATTTGGTCATGCCCTTGTGTGTTTTCTTACTACTTACGTCTTGAAGATGTTAAGTATCGACATTACATTAACTCACTTTTCTCAGCTATGGGTTTTGTCCGTCTTGGGTTTTACCATAGCCGGGTTTTGTGAGAGTTTTATTCTTTTTATATGCGAGTTCCACCCATGTGGAGACTCGAGTGTTCTCTCGCGTACCCTCTGGGCGAAGCTTCATCAGCTATCATCATCTTGAAGATGATGCGATATCTACTTGAGTATTTGCACACTCAAGGGGGAGTGTTGTAGATAAAATATAACATGTGTTAAATGTGATTATTGTAAATCCTAGGTAGATATGGATTAGGCTATTCCGGATTCTGTGGGGATTAGTATCTATTGTGCCAACCTTACATTACTATAAATAAAGGCACAGTATGTGGAATATATGAACTACACATATTCACATACTACGGTTTCACCAAATTCTCTATTCTTCTCTTAGCACCCTTCCTAAGCTGTCCACAAACACATGCATGTTTATCCAAGAAGTCACATTCGGATTTACGATACTTAGGTTTATATCGATGACATGAATCTTATAAGGACTCCCAGAAGAGCTTGAGAAAACTATCTACTTATCCCAAGTTGGAATTTGAGATTAAAGATCTAGGTAAAGCTTCGATGTGCACAGTGCGGAGATCGAGCATTGTTCGAGATGGTATTATGGTCCGCCCAATCAAACTACACCCGAAGGTGTTATGACATTTTAATGAGAGGATAAAGCAAAGCTTCCGAGAGTATTCTTATGGTCGTTCAAACGCTAGATGCAAAGCGAGACCCTTTTCGTCTTAAAGATGATGAGGAAGAGGTTTTGGGCTTGAGTTCCATATGCGAGTGCAATTAGTGCTTTATTATACTTGCTTAGTGCACTAGACCGGATATCTCCTTCATGTTAATCTTTTGGCAAGATATGCAAACGCGCCTACATGCCGAACCTTGGAATGGTATTAAAGACATTCTTCATTACTCAAAAGGTACTTTGAATTTGGGTTTATTATGTCCCCATGCATCTCAAAATAGATCAAACCCTCTCGGTCTTAGAATGATGCTTGCCCTTGTTGGTTATGCTGATCTTTGTTTATTTATCACGACCGCACAAGACACTTTTGTCAAGCGAGGTTATGTCTTTACCATTGGAGATACGCAATATCTTAGAGGGTCGACCAAACGGATCTTAGTTGCGACTTCTTGGTCATGAAATTCTCGCCTTCATGAAGCTAGTCGTGGTATTTTTTTGGGTGAGAGCCATTGTTGAATATATATTTGAAGCACTTGAGGACTTTCTTACATCGTTAACGTCCATAACGATTTTGAAGATAATCTTTGCTTGTATCGACAGATTAAGAAATGATACATCAAACGAGATAACACCAAGCATATTACTTGGCTAAGTTCTTCTTCTCTCGTCGGCGGCCAAGGCGCATGGAAGATTGAAGTCAAGTAGATCGATCCCAAGACAGCCTTGCGGAAACCTCTTCACGAATTCACTACCGAAAGTCTACATTCCATAAGTTTGTTTTAGGTATTGGTATGCGTAAAATTGGTGATAAAAGTACTCATTTTAACCTTAATGTGTTCTTTTTCCTACGATTAGGATCATTTTTTCTATTGGGTTTTTGTTGCACAGTGAAGAGGTTTTGATGAGGCACCTATCTTGAGTTAGTCATACCCCTGTGTGCGTTACACTTGCGTCCATAAGGCATTTAGTTTTGACTTATGCATTTACTCACTTTTATCCTTAGACTATGGGTTTTGTTTTACTCCGGAGTTTTGTGAGGTTTTACTTCTATATGCATTCTTCATTTGTTTGAGACTCGCATTCGCTCGGTGTGCCGACTAGACGATATAACTTCATCAATTGTTTCCTACATCATCGTTGAAGATCGGAAGCGTCGTCTACTTGAGTATTTACACACTCAAGGGAGTGTTGTAGTTAATATTATAGCACATGTGTGATTGTGTAAATCTCTAGTGGTGTGATTAGGATTCCTATGTAATCTAGAACATTCTATTCCTATAGGCTTGTATTACTTGCAAGGCAAGTAAGCCCTGAGTTTATAACTAAAGGCACAAGTGATGGGAACAATCATCACATAATTTATCCTACTCTCTCTCTCTCTCTTCTCTCTCCTTGTTCATAGGCTCCCTCTTTCTACCTTGATAGAATTTTGGCATGCAACATAGGAGGAAATTTTCTACATTCTAATTTCCACATCTCGGAGATTAGAATAAAAAAATACCACATCCTCCTCCCGTTAGAGTCATCCTTATCGCTTCAATGAATATACCAAGGTCATTAATATGCATATGTAAATATTACCGTTACTTTTCCATGAACGTACATTATAGTTTCCTATGAGGGGACTTTCTTGAGTGCTCAGTACCCGGTATTCCGGATATTTCAACCATTAGATCTTCATTTAAAAATACAAAAATCAAGATCTAATGGTTAAAACACCAGAATATCGTGTACTACGGAGCACTGAAATTTTGTTCTTGAGTCCATAAATTAACATTAATTAATTTATAGCAAATACTTTATTTCTGAATGACAATAACAGTAAAAACTTGTATATCTATATGATGAATGCAATGAAACTGTTTTCCAAAAACTATTGACTACTGGAATGGAAATCTAAACGGAAAACCTAATTATATATATGCGATTGTTTAACCCTTGACTGGTCGTCTGAGTTACATCTACTGACGACTTTAACAACATTACATTTCCTAGCTAGGCTTAATTTTACCATCTTTATGTGCAAGCGTTACACTTCTCCCGTGCATGTTAATATTCTAGTCTCTTCATTGCCTTTGCTCATTGCTACACCTCTAGCTATAACCGCAGAAAATCTCTCTCTCTCTCTCTCTGTTTTTCTTCAATGGCTGTGAAGAGTAGACTTTTCCATGGCATTAGTTGTGATGGTGGCTGGCGGTGGTGGTTTGTTGTTCCTGAGTCACATGGTTGCTCACCGACTCCGAGTGGTGGTGTAAAATACTCAGTCGGAGACGCATTCTGGAGCCATCCCCTCTAAACCCTGATTATTACTCAACTGGTCCTCTAAACATTTCTTCAAGATCGGTGACTCTCTCGGTAATCCTCTTCCCCATAAATCGAATTCACAGTTGGACTATATATAACATGAGAGATATAAAAAGAATTTACATGTCCTTATCAGATTTGACTAAATTCTAAAGCTCTATTTTGTATTTCCTTGAAGTTTTCGACTTTGAAGCAGGGCGTTACAACGTGCTGCAAGTGACAAAGCAAGAATATGAGAGGTGCACAGCTTACAAGCCTCTGAAAGTGTTCAACACTGGTCAGTGACTATTCCATTGGACGAAAGAGGGTGTGTTTTACACATCTGCAACATCTCTAAGTACTGTAGTGTTGGCAAAGATTTCTATTACAGTTAACGAGTGCCCTTGCACCATACCAAGTCCACCGTCTTCCCCTCCTCCCGCTCTCCGACTCCTATTCCTCGTCTTCACCCGCCCCTCATATCAACTCCACCGCCATCTCCAAGCAGCCCCTAATGCGTCCCAGCCTCCCTTATGTGCAGGTTACAAGTCCAGCTCCGTCACCGGTTGATAATGGTTCTCCTGAGGGTCCTTCAAACTCTGCAGCATCGATACATAAAGGGATGTTTGGTGTTGGTTTGGGGCGCTACTTCTCTTTTTTGGGTGATCTGGGAAAATAATTTAAGTAGATTTAAGTTGTTTCTTAGGATAGCAGAGTTCATGTGTTTCTTTTCTTTCGAACCTTAGCTAGAATAATTTGACTGCTTTATTGATATTAGATTAGAGGATTGAAGATCCTGTTTGGAGTACTTGGATCAAACATGGGCAGACAGGAATTTAGTTATGACATGCATGGGTCTTTCCAGTGTCTCAATCCTTTCAATAACATATAGCATATAGCATTTGCTTTTATTGGTGGAATTGTGTACTACTGGGAGATCCCAATCGATTTTTTGCATGCATGGTGCTATGGAGTATCCTAATGCTTTAAGAATTTTAACCGTTAAATTTTGATCATTGCATTTTTGACCAAAGATATGGTTTAAATCTCTAAATTTTACTGCAATCATAGTTGAGGTCATCAATCTTTTGAAAGTTCAAACTTTCTTTTTGATTTAGTTTTTAAATAAAAATACGGCCTCTCACGTATAAGCTCTACGTACATTATACTTTAAAGAAAAATGTCTTCAATAAAATAAAAATAAAAACACTTAGGACTCAATACTTTAAAGAAAATAAAAGCAGAGCTACAATTTATTTATAATATAAGATTACTGCTACAATTCTCTCTTATTATATTCTCTTTTTTTCTGTCAAACTTATTATATTCATTAGTGCAACACAAAGAGAACGAGCGCAACCACTCAACAAAAATGAAAGTGGAGTCAAACTATAGAAACCAAACCGCAGTAAGGACAAACTATTAAGAGTATGAATTTAAAAATCTCTGTCTTATAAAAAGTTGAGTTATTTCTCGTATTGACAATAAGAACTTTTGTCAAGAATTGTATTGTACCATGCTTGTTGATACATATGGGGTTGGTAAATAAAATGACTTACTTTGTACTTTGATATTGTTGCCTTTACTGCTAGCCAGTGACGTGAACTTGTAAACGTTATCGGTTATTTTAAGTTTAGGTTAAGTTACACAGAGCACGCCCCTAAACCCTCGGGTTAGTAAGGATCCCCATTCACTATGGAGGTTACACGTCAACAAATTGATGTTTCGATTGGGGGTTATCGGTTAAGGTAATGCTAAGAAGACCAAATTTGTAAACCAAATAATGTGGCAATAAAATGGGTCCAACTTCAGTGGTACGTACCATTGAATGGTACATACTGTTAAATGGTTAAGATTCATTTGGGACCCACTGCAAATTAATCTGAACCATTCAATAGTCGTACCATTCAATGGTACGTACCACTCAAGATTTTTCCCAATAAAATAAGATTTTATAATTTAATAACTCAAGCCCAACGGACCAAAGATATATCAGTCCTCTGCTCGCTACCTTGCTACACAACCTCTTTCAAAAGGGGGGAAAGCTACAAGGACTACCGACTCTAACCCAACAACCTAAAGCAGCAGATAAAAACTTCTTAGCATTCAACAATTAACATTATATTATATGTAAGTAACCATCCACATGAAGCAGAATACGCATCTCCTTAATAGCTATTGTTCCCGATAAGTTACGGATTCACAAACCAAACCGGAAATAAACACTACGAAACTACACCAACAGGCCACACATCGACAACTTTTATTTTTCTCAAATAATTTCATAAAGTCTATCTGATCATTGCTGCGCGCATTGAACCCTCTGGGCACCACCATGCATGTCCTCATCCTCGTCATATGCCTCTTGTGCATATGCTTGCTTTCGACGCATTTCCTCCTCTATGTTTACATCATGCAGCGTAGTCTCCTCACAATCATCAAACTCCATGTCGGTAAGCTGTGCCGAAGCCCTGGGGGGGAGGGCAGCCTCCAGGCCCTTGCACTGTTCTGGGTTCAGTGAGTCGGGGAACTCCACTGTGAAATGAATATATAATTTACCTTTCATGAATGGCCTCTGGTACATTGGCATGCCCTCATCATTTATAGCCTTGAATTGATCTGAGGGACACCAGTGAAAATAAAAAAAATATATCAGTGGAACTATAAAAATTCTGATGCAACATCCAACTATTACCATGAACAAAAATTTTATCACACTACGAGCTAAAAGAAAAACTAATGGACTAATTTTCACTCCTGATGCATTTCCTAATTCTGAACTGAATAACTTCATAAAAAATTAACACCATCTTGTCAAATTACCAACACCTTATCAAATTAATAAGTAAACAAGTGAGAACTAAAAGAAAAACTCCCAAATCAAAACAGAAAATGAAAACTTGACTACACAAACATGTTTGTTGTTCTAATGTCCAATCTTGTCCGCAAGTATTAAAGAGATAAATTACGACTGCGGGGACAGGTTGTAAATATCATTTGGTCCACAATAATTGCACCACAGTAAATCGAACACATGACAGTCACTAACTGAGAGAGAGAGAGAGAGAGATGAAATATAGGTGCTATTATAGGAAAAAAGGGGAGAGAGAAGGTAATATGATTTAAATTTAAAAGGCAAATACGTTATTCCCACCCACTCCGTTTTCTTATTATCCATTAGATTTAAAACAAATTACCTTCTCACTCCCTTCATTCCTATAATAACCTTGAATCCTCGTTATTTTTCTCTTTTCCAGAAAAATTGGTCATCTTTGAATGGCTGTGCGCATATTGTCATCACATATTCATAAGTTGTGATGTTTGTTTTCTGTTCATGTATTTTTGGTTGTTTGTTCTCTCTTTCTTTTTTTTTTCTCAAAACATCATTTTCTTTGTGACATGCCCAAACACTTGCGTTGATACATGTATATAGATACCAGACTTATTAATAACCCATAAAACACCAATCCAAATCATCATCATTGACTCAAGTGAATATGGCCTACACATTTATTTGACCGACCCTAATAAAGGTAGTATAGAAAAAAAATTCCAAGAACGAATTTGACAATGATTCATAACATCAGGAATTAACCAAATGCACAAGTACAAGGCAACTATTCAGAATGAGTACAGTAATGATGAAACTAACCGGGCTTTACAACTTCTCCAGGTTGGGATTTAATGAGGAGCTGTCTTCCATCTAAATGTGTCAATATGAATTGGAAGCCACAAAGTGATTCCATAAGGGACAAGGTATGTTCAAAGAAAAGGTCATCACCCTTTCTCTTAAACTTAGGGTGCTCTTTTTGTTGTAGGACAAAAACAATATCACCCGTAATGGTGTCTGGCTGTAGAATGAAATAAAGGGAAGAGAAAATAGCATGGATCAATATATATACCAAAGACAACTGACATACAGAGGTACCGAACAAGC
>JAEHOF010000266.1:0-21329 GCA_018257905.1 Gillenia trifoliata | reverse complement strand
GGTGTCACTTCAGTCTTTGTTGTTGGGTGTGCTGGTCCCCTCCCATCCCCTTGGCGCACGCAATCATCCCCTCCCCTGGGCGCACGCAACGAAAATATGACAGAATTATAGGAAGACTTCATATGTATATATTTTCTAGTAAACATTTACCAACAAAATGCCAATAATTCTCACAAAGATATATAATAATTATTGCCCTCAAGCGATGTCTTTATCCCCAGCATCTTCACTCAATTATTTTTCTTTTCTGGTAAAACATAGAATATCTCTCATAATTATTTTTATTGTTTTTGGAAATCGATTGTTATCATTATTAAGCTTTATTTGTCTTGTTGCAATTATTAAGTTACGATATAGATAGAAATTACTATTAAAATTCTAAAAATCTAATTATTCACTTTTTATAAGAATATTTTTCTTTTTAAATATAAAAAGTTTAAATTAAATTTTAAAATGGCAATAACAATTCTCATTATCAGGAATGCTCCCTATTTATCTTTCTCTCTGTGCCTTCTCCATTCATCTTTTAATATGTGAAATCCACTTATATGACACACCCCGACCCGTATAGCCACGTGGACCCGGATCTCAAGGCGGTCTTTGACCGACCACTCCGTAGGAGTGACGAAGTCATAGGAAGATTAATTAAGGGATTAGAAATATGTAAAGATTAAATCGAGTTTAACAAAAATACGGAAGTGTGTGTGGGTAGAACCCACGTATTACATAGTGTCGGAGCTAGGTGCGGTAAAGAAATTATTCCTAACGTAGGATGGATAGCACACAACAAAAAGGAAATTAACATACACTGCGGAAAGAAAATCGGGCTACCCGGCGGGCGCAGCACCATAGAATCGTCGCCAACTAAAGTCTAAGTCTGGAGGGGCGAAAAACAAGGGTAAGTGGGTAATATGGAATTTTTCTAGTAAATGTTTCAAAACTTTAGTTATAACCTCCTTTGTAAAACCGTAGAGTTACCAAAAATATTTACTAATGAAATAAGTCTCTAACATAAGTAAACGGGCCAACGCCCACAAGGATACGGGTATAAATCATTTATCACAGTGAAAATCAACATTACTTATCACATGGAAATATGCACACAAGTCATATAGAAAGTAGCTACATGACGAGTGGTGTTTGATATAACTACGCTCTAGCACTACACTTCACGTGAAGGCTGGCACATAGTGTGCGTCACAACAAGTCTAGACACCAGAAATCTAGAACAGTGCAGCACCTAATCATGGATCCATGTCGGCGTAATAGTGCGGGTGTGAACGATCACGTGGGCGGGTCACGGCGGACGGTGCTAACACACCGTGCATAATGTGAACTAAGTAATACAATTAAAATCATGTGTATGCCAAGTTTCATCATAAAACCCAAATCATAAATCAATAATCACAAGTAGGGTTTATCACAAAATAAGTCTAATTTCATAAAAGTAGGCATACCACACACATATATATATTTCAAAAACACCATAAATCACATATTATAATAATAAAAATGGTAAGTACTAGGCCCACTCAACGATACGTAGTCGGATCGTAGCCCCCGTAGTGTGCACATGAGGCTCGTTGCTCCTCAGGATAGGTCCTATATGAGAGTTTACTAAACTAATCATTTAACAAGTCTTAATTTAATTAAAGTAATGAAAAGACTTGAAATCGCCTTTGTTTGCTCGAAACGGAACTAGAATTGGTGGAGAAAATGGGTTCACGCCTTGTAGGTGCGCGCCAGCGGGGCTCACGCAGCGCCGCCACGCGCCGCCACAAGGCGGCACGCGCCGTCACGCGCGCCCACGCGGCCGTCCACGCGCCCCACACAACGCCCACACGCCTCGGACGCGCCCCCACGCGCTCACCCACGCGCACGCACGCTCACGCGCGCACGCACGCGCTCGCGCGCGGACACGCGCCCACGCGCCCACTTGATCCACTTGGCAGATTAAAGTTAGCAGTGCCGTGCTTTTAACGGTATATTCGTTTTGGCTGACGGAATATTCCCTACTTGGCGTTACGAATATTAGTGGCAGATCAAAGAAATATGCGACGCCGTTCAAGTTTGGCGAATGCTGCCACCTTCAGTATATTCAGGTTTGAACCGGGTTGGGCTGGAGTTGTAGGTGGTTGGGGCGACGTCACGGGCCGGTTGGGCAGGGAGTTAGTGACGATCGGGTCGTACGAACTCCAGTCGCCGAGATGGTGATCGTCGGCCATGAGTCTACCTCGCCGGTTGGGTTTCGTCAGCGGGAAAATTTGCGGAAAATTACACGAGTTTAAATGCTTCACCAAACTTCTAGATTTTGACATGAGAGTGGTGGGGTTACAGGGTTAAAATACCTAGATTTAGGTCGGCAAGAGGCACAGTGGCGGAGTTTGAGGTTGAGTTTCACGGCCAAGATCGAACTCAGCATTTCTTGGCCAAGCTCGACATGCGGGACTTGAATTCAGTTTCTAGCTCCACGAAGCATGTAGAGTGAGAGGTCTCGGTCGAATCGAGGGCGAAATGGATGTGGTCGTCCAACTAGAGCTCGCCCAGGGAAAAATGGCGAGCTTGGATCTTCGCCGTTCGTGGGTTTTAAGGTTCGAGTAACCCGAGAGATGGTGAGGATGATGATCTTGAGCCACGGAGTTCGAAGATGGCGAGGTTGTTGACGAGAACGCACGTAGGTGTGCTGTGAGGAGCAAAACTCGGGTCGACTTGATAACTCTGGGTTTCTTTGACAAGTTGGGTTGCTCGGGGTTAAGGGCGAGGAGGGTGAGGTGCAATTGGGTGTCGAATTCGAGGTAGTGCGAGTTGGAGTGGCCTTAGAAATTTTAGGTACCGAGGTGTGCGAAATCTGCATGCACGGATGGTGTGTGTGAATAAAGCTCGGGAGGAAGAAGGCGGTGAATGAGGGTGGTTGAATGTAGTGCGGCAATGCAGTGCGTGCACAAATTTAAAGCCAAAACAGTCAGAATCACGGTTCCAACGAAGCTTGATGGGTGCTCACTTTGCAAATTTGACATGCATTGGCTATCTCGGGAGGTAGGTGCGGGCCTCGTGCCTTACTGCGAGAAACCATGGGCTAAGCCTTTGTTTTCAAATCTTTGCTCAAGAAAAGTTACCGTTTTGCCCTTGTTCGCAACTTGTCCGTTACAGAAGTCCGAATGTCAGTGTCGTTCGCGTCAACGGATTCGTAATTTAATATAGACACTAAAAGTAGACCAAGATTTCTGAAAATACCTCGATAGAAGGGCGTAAATCCCGAATGATACATTGTACCACTAAGGGCATTTTGGTCATTTACAACGTAGGGGAATAAAATACAATAAACGTAGGGGCGGGATGCTTGATCTTCCCCCTAATAGAAATTTCGTCCCGAAATTTACAAGATACAAATCAGCGCTAAGAAAGATGCAGTGCTGCTCGCGCATGCTGACTTCCAGGTCTCCCACGTAGCCTCCTCAACCAGAGTGGTTCCTCCAAGGACTTTGACTAGAGTTACCGTTTTGCTCCTTAGAACTTTCTCCTTCCAGTCGAGGATCGTGTTGGTTTCTCGTCATCACGTCAAGTCGTCGTTGACCTCCAAGAAGTGATGCGGGATGACATGGGAAGGATCGGAACAAATGTCTACGATAACATAGATACATAGAGAACATTATGAACTCACAGCAGAAAACTCGGAAGGTAGGTCGAGTCGGTAGGCAACAGCTCTACTGGCTCGATGATGCGGTAGAGATTAGATGAAGCGAGGACTTAGCTTCCCCTTCTTCACGGCTGAACCACGCCTTTCCACGGTGAGAGTTTAAGAAATACCCAATCGCCAACGACATAAGCACGATCGGTAGAATGCACAGTACGCAGTGCTCTTCTGTCGATCCTGTGCAATCTTAAGTTTCCCTTAATCACTGGATGTTCTTCGTCGTCTCGTCCGAGTCTCAGGGGCCAACAAGTGCTCTCTCCCCAGCCGGCCCGGCCTGAGTACGGCGAGGTTTGCCATACGGCGCCTCGAATGGCACATGCCAATGCTCGAGTGGTAGCTGTTATTGTAAGCAAACTCCATCGAGAGGTAAGTGTTCCCTGCCATTTGTCGCCCGAGCGGAGGATGGAGGACCTCAACATGTCCTCGAGTGCGGATGGTTCGCTCCACGTCCGTCCGTACGTTGTGGATGATAAGCGGTCTTTGAAAGTAGGCTGTGATCCCAAGGCATTCTGGAAGGCTCGCCAAAACTTAGAAGTGAACCTCGGGTCACGATCGAGATGATACTAACGGGAACACCATGGTGTTTAACGATCTCGGAAATGAAGAGTCGAGCTAGACGATCAAGGAGAAGTTCTCACGACGCAGAAGTGTGCGGATTTGGTGAGTCGGTCAACGATCACCCAAATACCGTCATGCTTACGAGTACAAGGTAACTTGTGCACAGTCCCATAGTGATGTTCTCCACTTCCACTCGGGGTAGGGAGTGGGCGGAGTGTGGCTCCGAGAAGGGCTTCTTCCTTCTGCTTTGACCTGTGACCCGGATCAAACATCGGCCCGACATACTCAGGATTTCTCTCTTCATTCTAGGCCAATAGTAAAATGGCCGGATGGTGTGGTACATTTTTGTGCTCCTAGGATGCATAGCATAGGCAAAATATGTGCCTCATCTAGAATCTCTTCAATTCTTCATCATCGAGGCACGTACATCCGGTCACCTACTGCAGTAGGCGCGTCGGTACCTCAGTTCTCAAGTCTCCTCTTGCCGCCCGTTTAGGATCTCATGCATAAGTCCTAAACAATCGAGTGCGTTTTGCGAGCGGTACGGATGCGATCCAAGAGCACAGTCGGCTTTGGCCCGGCTAGTAAAGCACCGTCATCGTCACGGCTCAAAGTGACACCGTACCTCGGAAGTTCGGTCAAAGAGGAATATGGCGGGCGAGAGAAAGAGTATTCGGTCGGCCATAAGATTTCGGTGAGCACATCGGCGCTACCACGTTTTTGTAGGGATGTTCGATGGTGCAATCGTAGTCGCTCAAGAGTTCCATCCATCGCCGTATGCGAGGTTTAGATCTCATTGGGAGAAGAGGGATATTTCAGGCTCTTGTGGTCGGTGAGATTCGGCAGGTCTCGCGCCCGTAGAGGGTAGTGTCGCCAAATCTTCAGAGCGAAGATGATGGCCACCAAGCTCCAGGTCGTGGGTAGGATAGTTCATCTCATGCGGCTTCAGGCTATGCAGGCATAAGCGATCACCCGTCCATGTTGCATCAACACACCAACCCAAGCCGTTTAGTGAGGCATCACTTGTAGATCTCATAGTTGCCATTGTCATGCAGGAAGTGCTAACAGCTTTGGAGCATGAGTGAGGCAATGTTTGAGCTGTTAGGCTTGTACTCACGGTCGTCGTCCCAAACAAACTTAACATCTTTCTGGTGAGTCTCGTGAGAGGTAGGGCAATGGAAGAGAAATCCTTCACGAACGTCGGTAATAACCCGCCGAGGCCAAAACTTCCGAATCTCCGTCCCGTTCTGCGAGGTCGCTCCCAATTCTCCACCGCGGCAATCTTGGGATCGACGAGAATACCATCAAGAAGAGATTATATGCCCCAAGAAAGATACTGATTAAGCCAAAATTCATTCTTGAACTTGGGTGGGCGATTCCCTTAGTCTCCTCAAGACCATGCGCAAGTGTTTGGCATGATCGGCCTCCAGATTTAGAATACACCAAGATGTCGTCGATGAAGACAGTTACAGAATCTGTCGAGATACGGGCAAATACTCGATTCATGAGATCCATAAATGCTGTGAGGCATTGGTGATCCGAAAGAGCATCACAGGAAACTCGTAGTGGCCGTAACGAGTTCGGAATGCGGTCTTGTGCACATCATCACTCTTGATCTTCAGGCGATAGTAACGGACCTCGAGATCAATCTTGGAGAAAACCCTCGCGCCTCGGAGTTGATCAGAAGAGATCATCGATTCTAAGCGTAGTGGGTAACGTGAGTTTTTAATGCGTCACCAGGTTAGGTGCCTAACATAATTCGTGCGAGAGTCTCAGGTGCCATCTTTCTTTCGAGCGAATAGGACCGGAGCTCCCCAAGGTGAAGGCTGGAGTCGAATGAATCCCTTATCGATGAGTTCTTGGGTTGGCAGAAAGCCGGTTCCCTCAGTGCACGGGTGCCATACGAAAGGGGTGAGGGGATATAGGATCGATTACACGGGAGTAGATCAATGGTGAACTCCACGTCTCGATCGGGCGGTAGTCCGGGTAGATCGTCGGGAAAAACATGCGGAAAATTTGTTGACAACCGGCACATCGTCAACACAGAGTATTCTCTTGATCTAGAGTCACATGTGCGATAAAGCCTTCACAACCCTTGCTCATGACTTCTTTGCCTTCATGGTAGAGATCGTCCGTGCTTGATCTTGGGTGCTCTCCGTTGAAAGTAACCCGATAGAGCATACAGTGGGTGGAATGCTTAACCGTCTTAGTCGGCCGAGTCAACAACGGCATGAATTTACCTTGATGTAGCAGTCCATTCCCTAGAATCACATCTGAGATCTACGATATCGAGAGGAATGAAGTTGGCGAGGCATCACACGATTAGCGATTACAACGGGGCATCCTCGATACTCCCATTGTACCGACACACTTCGCCTCTTGGCATAGCAATTCCATTTCATTACTAGATAGAATTACAATAGAGGGTTAGTGGTTTAGACAAACAAAGGTGATATGACCGAGTGGGTAGCACACAGGATCGATTAATCTTTCAGCAAAGTGACCAAGTATATTCAACGTACCCCATAATGAGATCGGGATTTGTTACGAGCATCCTGCTGATTAATTGCGTTGGCTCGTGCATGTGCCTGCTGAGCTCCGAGTATGACCTCCACCGCGGTTACCGTGTTGTTGGTTTCCCTGCGCCACATGCACCGCGTCCTGTCTGCCTTGGCCTCCTCCGCCGAGTGCCGCTGCTAAGGCAGATGCTTGGCCTCCTCCAATCCACTGGTTAGCGGTCTCATCTGCGGGTGTGCGGTGCTCCTCCAATATGTTGCGGTGCTCCACACAGGAATTGCAACGCACCGCCGGGATGCGAATAGGAGTAGGGTAGGTAGGATGCGAGGATAGACTGCGAGGATGTGTGTAGCATCGCCACAGTGATGGAAACGGCTCCCTCCGTGTAGGCAGGTGGCTGGTAAGGAAGCTGTACCTCAACTTTGTTGGAGTGGGAACGAGGTGCACGGCGCGAATGCAGGCGGTTATAACACTTACTGCGGACAGCTGGGTAGCTCGATGGCCTAGTTGCCCACAGCGTAACACCTGGTTTCCTTGCTTACACTCACCAAAGTGGCAGTGTTGCACCGGCCAATTTAGCATTAGATTGGTGGAAGTGCCACTGTTGGCGAGAAGCGGGATCCTCAGTGAATCTCCCTCCACGGTTGGGCGGAGTTCGATCCTGCTTGGATGATCAGGCTGTAGCCTCCACGTTTGAATGCAGTTCTTCTTAGGACCAAGGAAAGATTACTTGCCCTTGTTACGGGTGTTAGATTCCTCCTCGTAAATGGTGTCATCGGGAGCATTCTCAGAAGCCTCCACTCGCAGGCGCCTCGTAGAACTCCTGGTAGGTCTCGCACCGTTCGGCAGCAAGTGATCGGAGCTTCTTGTGGCTCCCTTTCTGAACTGGTGAAGCATCTCCGAAGGGCTGGCGGCAACAAGCCCAGGTTGTATTGAGATAGGGCGGTGAACTTCCGGCGAGGTACTCGAAACGGTCATCTTTCCTTGCTTCAAATTCATGAATTCATCTCTCTTAGGGCCTTGTACTCCGGAGAAAGGTATTTGGTTTCGAACCGATGTTTGAATACGGCTAAACCATGCTCATCTTGGGAGGTAGCCTCTCGAACTTCCACCGAGCTTTGGCTTGATCACGAAGGAAAGAGAATAGCGGTCAGGACCTTGCTCATGCGGAAAGTCTCATGCTCCCGCTCGATTTGAAGACGTCCTCCATATGTTCGAACCAGATTCCGCCACTTCAGGTGTCTCTCGGTCCCGTAGAATGATTTCACATCCATACCCTTCGCGGTCTCTACCGGGTTCTTCCTCGCGGGACGGAAGGCAGCACGAATGGCTTGAGCGATCGTATTCCCATTTAGGTGAAATCAGGCAGGTGCGTCGGGTGCCATGACGGTGGCATGATGCGATAGGAGAGAATCAAGAATTGTGGTGAAAAACATCACGTAAGTGTGATGAGGAGTGACTTGCATAACCTAGAGGCTACGATCAAAAGCGGCACACCCCGACCCGTATAGCCACGTGGACCCGGATCTCAAAGGCGTCTTGACCGACCACTCAGTAGGAGTAGCGAAGTCATAGGAAGATTAATTAAGGGATTAGAAATAATAAGCAGATTAAATCGAGAGTTTACAACAAATGCGGAAGTGTAATGTGGGTAGAACCCATTATTACATAGTGTCGAAGCTAGGTGCGGTAAAGAAATTATTCCCCTAACGTAGGATGGATATAGCACACAACAAAAATTAACATACAGGAAGAAAATCAGGCTACCGGCGGCTGCCACCAAGAATCGTGGCCAACTAAAGTCTAAGTCACAGGAGGGCGAAAAACAAGGGTGAGTGGGCCAATATCGATTTTCTAAGTAAAATGTTTCCAAAACTTTAGTTATAACCCCTGCTTGTAAAACCCGTAGAGTTACCAAAAATATTTACTAATGAAATAAGTCTCTAACATAAATGGCAGACCCACGCCCACAAGGATAAATTTATAAATCATTTTATCTAGTGAAAATCAACATATTACTTATCACATGGAAATATGCACACAAGTCATATAGAAAGTAGCTACATGACAGGCTGGGTGTTTGATATAACTACGCTCTAGCACTACATACACGTGAAGGCGGCACATAGTGTGCGTCACAACAAGTCTAGACGCCAAGGAAATCTAGAGCAGTGGCACCTAATCATGGATCCATATCAGGCGTAATGGTGCCCAGGTGTGAACGTCACGTGAAGGCTGGTCCTGGCCGGACAATTGCTAACACCGTGCATAATGTGAACTAAGTAATACAATTAAAATCATGTGTATGCATGCCAAGTTTCATCATAAAACCCAAATCATAAATCAATAATAATCACAAGTAAGGGTTTATCACAAAATAAGTCTAATTTCATAAAGTAGGCATGCCACACACATATATATATTTCAAAAACACCATAAATCATATTATAATAATATAAAATGGTAAGTACTAGGCCTCAGCACGTGCGTAGTCGGATCGTAGCCCCGTAGTGTGCACAGGCTCGTTGCTCTCAGGATAGGTCTCACCTGTATATGAGAGTTTACTAAACTAATCATTTAACAAGTCTTAATTCAATTAAAGTAATGAAAAGACTTGAAATCGCCTTTGTTTGCTCGAAACGGAACTAGAATTGGTCGGAAAATGGAGTTCCACGCGCCGCCGTGCCGCCATGAGGCTCACGCGCCGCACGCGCCACAAGGCGACGCGCCGTCACGCCGCGCCCACGCGCCGTCACGCGCCCCACACGCGCCCACACGCGCTCGGGCCCGCGCGCCCCACGCGCTCACGCGCACGCACGCGCTCACACGCGCACGCCACCGCGCGCTCACGCGGACACGCGCCCACGCAACGATCACGCGCCGTTAAAGTTAACGGCGTGCCGTGCTTTAACCCGGTATATTCATTTGTGACGGAATATTCCCTAACGCGTTACGGAATATTCCGTCGCCGATAGAAGAATATGCTGACGCCGTTAGGGTTTGGCCAGTTATATACCTTCGGTATATTCCCGGTTTGAGCAGGTTGGACGGAGTTGAACCGGTGGTTGGGCGACGTCACGAACCAGTTCAGACCGGGGTTGGTGACGTCAGGTAAAGTACGGAACTCCGGTCAGCAGAGATCGGAGTGGAGTCGACCGCGAGTCTACCCTCAATAGGTTTCGGGTTTCGTCGCGGAAAATTTGCGGAAAATTACCTGAGTTTAAATCTTCACCAAACTTCTAGATTTTGACATGAAATTGAAGGCAGGGTTACAGGAGTTCGAAAATACCTAGATTTAGGTCGGCAAAGGCACAAGTGGCCGGAGTTTGAGGTTGAGTTTCACGGCCAAAGAGATCCAGACTCCTTGTTCTTGGCCAAAACTCGACATGCGGGACTTGAATTCGAGTTTCACAACTCCCGAAGCATGTAGGTGAAGGTCTCGAGTCAGATCGAGGCGAAATGGATAATGATGCGTCCAACTAGAGCTCGCGGGAAAAATGGCAGAGCTTGGATCTTCGCCGTTCGTGGGTTTTCGGGTTCGAGGAGTAACCCGGAGATGGTGAGGATGATGATCTTGAGCCCAGGTTCGAAGATGGCCGGAGGTTCGGTGACGGGGCTTTGTGGGTGTGCGAGCAAACCGGGTCGACTTCAGTAACCACCGGTTTCTTTGACAAAGTTGGGTTGCTCGAGGTTAGGACGAGGAGGGTGAGGTTCTGCAATTGGGTGTCCGAGGTCGAGGTGGTCTTGAGTTGGGTGGCCTTAGAAATTTTTGGGTACCAGAGGTGAAATAGGAAATCTGCATGCACAGATGGTGTGTGTGAATAAAGCTCGGGAGGAAGAAGGCAGGTGAATGAGGGTGGTTGAATGTAGTGCAGCAATGCAGTGCAGTGCCACCACAAATTTAAAGCCAAAACCGGTCAGATACGGTTCCTTGAAGGCTTGATGGGTGCTCACTGCAAATTTGACATGCATTGGCTATCTCGGGAGGTGGGTGCAGGCCTCGTGCCTTGCAGAAACCATAGGCTAAGCCCACTTGTTTTCAAATACTGCTCAAGAAAAGTTACCGTTTTGCCCTTGTTCGTAACTTGTCCGTTACAAGTCCGAATCAGGTGTCGTTCGCGTCAACGGATTCGTAATTTAATATAGACACTAAAAGTAGACCAAGATTTCTGAAAATACCTCGATAGAAAGGACGTAAATCCCGAATGATACATTATGCCACTAAGGGCATTTTGGTCATTTTACACTGTCGGGGAATAAAATACAATAAACGTAGGGACGGGATGTAACATATACATTAAACTAAAAAGTTTGTTTGCACATTAAACTAAAAGGTTAATGTTATGAAATTACTATTTCTTTTTTTTCCTATATACCCATATAGTTAAATTAAAAAATCACAAACATAATAAAATATTAAAAATTGAGACCCACCAACTAAATCTCTGGCCCTCTACTCTTCCCCAACCTTCCATCTCCGTCACTTCCTCCCCGAGCAGCCGCCATGGCTCAATACCCAAATTCCGAAAACACAAACAAAACCCAAATTCGAACATTACTAATGGACGACACATGCAGATTCAGCACGTAAATATCATACATGTTTGAAGTCGCAAGTGTTGGAGGTGAACACATGGGGTTTAGGGATTTGGCTTAGGAAGTGGATGGCAGGCTAATTCCAGGAGGCGGAGGGATTGGCATGCGGCAATGAAGTGGTAGGTTAACGTGGTGTATGAGTGCAGGTTAAGGAGGATGAGTTGGGTTTGCATTTGGAGGAGTTAAGCAGCGGAGGAGCAGTTGGTTAGGAGAGAGAGGACTCCGATGGTTGTGGGGCTGAGTTGTAGAGGCGATCTCGTCGTCATAGGTTCTAAAAAATGCTAGGAGCTAGTCGGGCAGTGGACTGCCGCCTAGCGCCTAGGCGGCTAGGTGGGCGCCTAGGCGAATTTAGGTAAATTTTTTATATATTATAGGGATTAATTAAAGTTACTGTATCAGATGTAAATAATTATTGAATAATATGTATTTTTTATAGAAGAATATACATACCTGAATATTTTATGTACATATCTAATATACTTGCCTAGGAAAAAAAAAACTAAATATTATCTAATAATTTATATAACATTTATTTACATATAATATACATCCCAAACTTTTAAAGTATAAAAATCCCACGCAAGTGGGTTGTTCATAATTAAAAGCATCTGATGAGTCTGTAAAGTGATGACCCTTCAAATAGTTGTGCCTATCAACCTACCTCTTTCACCTCACCCAAGATGGACCATCACCGGCTTTTCACCTTAGAAATTTTGTTTCTTCTTCTTTGCCCTTTCAGAACTTCAAAATTTAATCTTTTAGTCTCTCTCTCTCTCTCACAACACTCTCTCTTCCCTCATCTTCGTTCTTCTTCTTTGCTCGTTCACTTTCAAAACCTCAAAATTGGATCTCAAATCCAACTTGTGCCACCACAGATTAAAATGTTTAATACTCTCTCTCTCTCTCATCTTCACAGAGACGAGTTGCAGAAATTCACGCGGAGCTCTGCTGCTACGTACGAGATCCGAAGTTGTAGATCCGATTGCGAAAATTGCAGAGCTAGATTCAAACCGCCTAAAAATCTCATTGTGCATTCTAAACGTTCTATATTTAGAAAGAAAAATACATTTATGAGAAGTGTAGAATGAGATTTTTAGGGTACCAATAATAGCACCCTTTGATTTTGTTTGTTAAATTAAAAAGAAATCCAACTTTGAACCTATTATAATCCTAACTCATTACTTCACTCTGCCTCTTTCCTTTCTTTTGTTTTATATCTTCAATCAATTGGGACGTTATAATAGAACACAACTAAACTAATTAAGGCCTAAATCAAATTTATTAGTTGAAATATGTACTTTTTGTTTCTTCTATTTTTCATATTGCTAAGCTCGACAGTATGAGTGTATTACTTGGTTGATGATATAATTGAGTCCTTGTTCATTTTACAGGGACCATTTACGACATCATTCAGCTCTGATTTATTCCACAACTCCATCAGAGTTTTGTGCAATGCAAACACTTCAGAAGGATTTAATCCGTTGAAAGATGCATCATTACCAGAGATTAATCTGAAAACATCGGAAATGCCAGGAATTGGCGGTCAGCCTCCATCGAAGCGAACCACACTAGCTTTCTTTGCAGGGCGTCTACACGGCAACATCAGGTACCTTCTCCTAAACGAATGGAAAGACAAAGACCAAGATGTGCAAGTTTACGGCCAACTTCCTCAGGGAGTGTCATACGAGAAAATGCTCAAGAGCAGCAAGTTTTGCTTATGCCCTAGTGGGTACGAAGTGGCAAGTCCAAGAGTGGTGGAAGCAATTTATGCCGAGTGTGTGCCAGTGTTGATTTCAGATAGCTACGTTCCTCCGTTCAACGATGTTTTAAATTGGAAGTCGTTTTCTGTACAAGTGCCGGTCAAGAATATATCCGACATCAAGACGATATTGATGGCCATATCAAGTAGGCAGTACCTCAGAATGCAGATGAGGGTGAAACAAGTGCAGCGACATTTTTTGGTGAATGGACCCCCGAAGAGATACGATGTTTTCCACATGATTGTTCACTCTATCTGGCTTAGACGATTAAACATTCGCATTCAAGATATATTCACCTAATTCAGCTCATCTATTTAATTAATAAAAAGAAATCACTCAAAATATTCATTCCTTTCTTATTCTTCTTTGAGTTTTTAATATTGTAAAACATTTTTTTTAGCCTGTAAAGTTTTCAATTAAAGAAAACTGAGTTCGAATCAGGAAATCGTACATATTTGTAAGCACCCTCATATTCTCGGGTCAAACTTCAATGGTACGTACTGTTGAATGGTTTAAGATTCATTTGGGGCCCACCGCAAATTAATCTGGGCCATTCAATGGCCGTACCATTGAATGGTACGTACCATTGAAGATTTTTCCCATATTCTCCTTTATAACCAAAGTTTGTAGTGATGATATAGATTGAAAATATTTATCAACGCATAAATCTGGTAGGTTAATAATAAGTGGTATAGCCTTCACATAGGGAAATCAGGTGGTTTAGGGTTTTCCATCTGGTTTCGCAGGTGTGTACTGATATGATTTTTTAACGTCTATGCAATTAAGCTCAAAATCACATGAAATACTTGCAAGAATACAAGGATATTGTAGTATAGGCACATGCAAGGTCGTTCTCCTCAAGGACTATTTGGATAATTTATGTAGAAACAATTGACACACCCCGACCCGAATATCCAGGTGGACACCGGATATCGAGGCGTGTTGAGCGTGTTGGTGCGTGTGAACATACACGTGAAGCTAGTCTACTCTCAGACAGTGCTAACACCGTGCAATATGCGTGATAAGTAATAAATCTCTAAAACGTATAGACATGCCAACATTTATTCAAATACGCTAAAAAGCATGATGAACACATCATAATATGATAAGTAAAACATTTATCGAGTTTAATAAGATATGGCATGCTATACAAGTTCATAAAATCACATTTAAACTCATACTAGAAATAATAATATTTTAATCAGAAAGGGCCCACTCACTAGTATGTCATCGGGTCGTAGCCGCCGTACCTACCCTGACCACGGAGTTCCTCGGGATAGGTCTCACCTATATGGGAAGTCACTATACTAATCATTATACAAGTTTATCCAAATATAAATAAGGAAACGACTCGAAATCTCCTCTGTTTGCTCAAATTGGAGGTCTAAAACACCTCGAAAATTCCATACGTACCACCCCTAGGTAGTACGCGTCGTCACGAGTCGCCTCGCGAAGACGGAATCGGAAAAAGATGGGATGTTTCTGGCAATTGACCTTTTCAATACTCATTCATAAGGGTCAAGTAGCCTATTGGGTGTGTTTACCAGCCAACATGTTATATTTTGAAAATTCACAATTTTATGACCCAATAAAAGGGGAAACAGGCATTCAATGGGCCAAAAATCGCCAAACGAATGGGCAAATGGGATGTTTTAGGCAATTGACCTTTGAATACTCATTCATAAGGGTCAAGTAGCTTATTGGGTGTGTTTACCAGCCAACATGTTATATTTTGAAAATTCACAATTTTATGACCCAATAAAAGGGGAAACAGGCATTAAATGGGCCAAAAGTCGCCAAACGAATGGGTAAATGGGATGTTTTAGGCAATTGACCTTTTGAATACTCATTCATAAGGGTCAAGTAGCCTATTGGGTGTGTTTACCAGCCAACGTGTTATATTTTGAAAATTCACAATTTTATGACCCAATAAAAGGGGAAACAAGCATTAAATGGGCCAAAAGTCGCCAAACGAATGGGCAAATGGGATGTTTTAAGCAATTGACCTTTTGAATACTCATTCATAAGGGTCAAGTAGCCTATTGGGTGTGTTTACCAGCCAACGTTTTATATTTTGAAAATTCACAATTTTATGACCCAATAAAAAGGGGAAACAGGCATTAAATGGGCCAAAAGTCGCCAAACAAATTGGCAAATGGGATGTTTCTGGCAATTGACCTTTTCAATACTCATTCATAAGGGTCAAGTAGCCTATTCGGTGTGTTTACCAGCCAACATGTTATATTTTGAAAATTCATAATTTTATGACCCAATAAAAGGGGAAACAGGCATTACATGGGCCAAAAGTCGCCAAACGAATTGGCAAATGGGATGTTTCTGGCAATTGATGACACATCCCGACCTGGATGTACAAGTGGACCCCCAAGAGTCGGATGTGCTGGCCGACACCACGTAGGGTGACGAAAGCCAATTTGAAAGAAGTAAGAAATAATTTGAATGAATTAATGAGTAGGATATACAAAATTTGCACGGAATAAAGAAATAACAAATAGATAACAATTACCAAACGAGTACGGAGACCTGAAAATTTACAATTACAAGAAAATTCTAAACATCTTCATACCACCGGGTGTCGACGTTGACAACTCCAGCCACTAAACCTGGAGGGGCGCAAAACAGAAGGGTGAGTGGGCCATAGATAGTTGTTTTTGTAAAAACCTTTCCTTTTAGAAAATAGTAACCCCTCGCTGTAAAACAAGTACGAAGTTTCGGAAAACTGTTCTTGAAAACGTACTATACTAGTAGGTAGAAAATCAAGGTAAGTACGGAAATGTACTTACCGTCCGAAACGAGCAGAAAGCCACCGTTCGGCATAAAATACTTTAACAAAAAGTTCGTAAAATAAAGTTATACGGAAAACCCATAAATCAAATAGAAGTATCCGTGGCATCAGTGAAAATCAGAGATAAGTCACAATCCAACTATAAGATAAACGCTCGTTTAGGCAGGGCAGACACACGAGTTCATACAGATATATTCCGTCATGAACAGGCTGGGTGTATAAATAATGGTACGCTCATGTACTACGATCACGTGAAGCTGGCGCCTAAGCGCATCACAACGAGTTCGAGTCGCCCATGCGACCTAGAACAGGCTGGCACCTACTATAGGTCCATAGTGAGCGTATCGGTGCGTGTGAACAATCACGTGAAGGCTGGTCCTGGCCCGGGACAGTACAATCAACACCGTGTAAGCCTCCCAGGTTGAGCGTGCAAAAACATGCCACGGAGTATCTTTAAATAAAACAAAGTGAGGTAAATTCCCTTTTTGGGATAACCTTAAAACAGTCAATATATATATAAGGTATCCTCGGGTGCCGTACCCGGAATACCAAGCGTACAACTATAATACGTGAAATACTAAGACTACACCACATGGGTACCAAGGTATAGAAATACCAACTTAATGGTAAACTAGGTGAACCCAAAAATACGGTAGAAAATTACCATTTCCAAGGTTCGCCCTAATACGGCCCAAGGCCGTCAGATAGGTATAAAACCCATAATCACAAATAGGCACAAAATCAATTAATTCCCTAAAACCCCCCTAAAATAGGGCTGGTTCGATACAAGCAATACGCGTACAAAAATAATACGGAAATCACCAATTTAATGGTGTAATTCCCAAATGGAAATGTAGGCCAAAGCCCACTAATTTCCATGGCCTAACGAAATTCCATACGATCTAGTAAACCAAGTAATTGCCATGAAATACAAGGTCTACCAACATACAAGATGAATACTAACTTTAAATCATAAAAATAGTGTAGGCATAAATTAAGGTTTGCTAACAAAGTACAGTAATAATCAATTTAAAAGTATAGGCAAAAACCCAAATTAATATTTAAAACATGTAAAACATTTAGTTTAGGTAAGGAAATGGCCCACTCACAAATACCGAAGCCGGGAAGTCCAAACGTATGTCCTCCGAACGCCACGGTTTGCCAAAACCTATTTTTAAAACCCACAAATTAGTAAAGTACACGAAATTATGAAGAAAACGGCGTTCGGAAACCCGAAAATGGAGTTTCGGGGTCGGAAACCCCAAAACCGCCACCGTGCGCCGTCGCACGCGCCGTCACACGCTGCCGTTTCGCCTCACGCGCCGCCACGCGCCGCCACGCGCCGCTGTGAGGTCCCACGCGCCCTCACGCGCCGCCACGCGCCGGTGGAAGTCCACCACGCGCGGCCACGCGTCGGTCACGCGCCTCACGCGCCGGTGACTGACGCGGTTAACGTGCCGTCAGAGTTAACGGAATATTCTAACGGCGTTACAATATTCCGTTAACGCCGTTAAGTTTAACGGACGGAATATACCTTTGGAATATTCCGGTCCAACCGGGTTTGGACCGGGTTGATGACGTCATCACCGGTTCGCTGACGTCAGGGCCGGGCCGACTGACGTCAGCTTGCCGGTGACCTCTGCATTTTTCGGCCGCCGTGTTGCCGCCGTCTGCCGGCCGGAGTTTTGCCGGAAACTGGAGAATTTGCCGGAAAACTGGAAAATTTTACAGAAGGCTCAATTCTTCACCAAATTTCACGAATTTAATGTCAAATTGAAGCTGGAGTGAGTAGATTTAGAATTTACCACTTTGGGGGCCAAAATCGGCCGAAGTTGACCGGAATTCGAAGAAATGTCCACGGCTGGGAAAATGGCCGATCTCCAGAAGCTTGATTCTCGGCCATGCAGGGCTCGAGCAAGGTCCCTGGGACCTTGGGGAGTTGAATGGTGACCAGATCAGGGACTGCCGTGGTCGAATTCACCGAGAAAGTGGGTCGGGAAATGTTGGGGATACCTACCGGATTCTGGGCTTCAATTTCTGGGCTGGGTTTTTTTAGGTTTTCTGGGGTTGCAGGGGCCCAGGCTACACTTATAGGAAGCTGTGATGACTGGCCACGGGAGGGTGTGTTGGAAATGTGCCCTAAAACCAATCATATGATGATACTTTACGGACATTTCAACTGTTAAACTAATTTAGTTTAATATAAAGGGCAAAGGTCATTGTTTAAAGTAGTCTCATATAAATGTTATATGCTTAAACAATAAGTCCAAGGAATATGTGCTTAGTAGAATGTAATCTAAACAAGTTAGGTTCATGAGACCATTCTCATTCATGAGACATATCCTAAACGTTCCTGATCATAGGATTGCCAATTGGGCATTGACAGTCCATTAAGATCAGTACGTGTTATATCTTCTCTCAGGGAGAGTGACTAGTCTCAAGTCATTTGTGTAACTGACACCAAGATAGGCATGTAGGTGCTCAATGTAGAATGAGTCCACTGAACACGATCAACGAGGAGTTCTCATACTCATGTCACATGAGAACTCATGGTTGGGATAATGCAAAGTAGTCCTTTGACCTGAGGCATCATAGTTGTCTTGTGGTTAGGTCCTTGATCTTTGACTATGACAAAGTCACCCCATCCGAGGGTGTCCACGGCATAGTTGGGGTTAAGCCACTTAGCCATGGAGGCAAGTGAATGCGCAACAAGGGATCTCTAACCTTCAAACCGTTTGAGGGAGAATACTCTATGATATGATTAAGAATCTCTGGCCAGAGTATGAATGTGATTTAGGAAGTCGTTCCAAATCATATTCAATGTAATCATATAAGTAATGGAATCACATTGGATAGTAGACATGAATAAACTATCAAACCAAACAATGTGGTCGAGAGTATTGTATTAGAGAAAGACCGTATTGCATTGCAATCCTAAACTGAATAGGTTCTCCACCTCTTCTGATTAGCTTGGGTAGCCATGACATACTGCTAGGTGTCACTCATGGTTTGTGGAAGCCCTAAAGGTGTATAATCACTAAAGGGAGAATTGAAAGTATGTTTCAATTCACAATTGATTTGAAAGAGTTCTAATCCTCCACTGCCTCGCTAAAAGGAACCTAATGGATCGTACACCGTGTAAGGTAGAGATTGATGAAATAATGGAGATGAGTAAGGATAATTAAATGGTTTAATTATTTATGGCAAGGATTAATTAATATGTTAATTAATCAAACGAATAAGTTCGTTATAGACCTCGGGTTAGTTTTGGGGCTCAAGGCCCAATGAGCTTCGAACGTCAAGCCCATTGACTTAAGTTGTATGACAACTTAATGACTAATGAAACATTAGGGCCCAAACAGCCCATTGAACCCACATGGCCGGCCATTTAGAGAATGTGTAGCAAACTTGCTTTAATTGCAAGTTTGCCACTACATTGTGAGATGCTATAAAGGAAACTTTATAACATTTCAAACTATGTGGTTTTTCTTTTGGAGAATTGATGAGAATGAAAGTTCTCTCTTCTCTCAAAGAGGCCGGCTACCCTAGAGGAAAATAGCTAGCAATCTCACTTCCTCTAGGGCACTCATCTCCTCACCAATGCTCTCCTTGGTGTGGAAACTTAGAGGTTCTCAATTTTGGGAACTTGGAGAAACCTCTTCAACCATCCTCATCCAAGCAAGGAATGAAGGCCCTCTCCTTGGGTGATTAGCCTTTGCTTATGCAAAGAGGAATCAACAAAGGTATATGATTTCTCAACTCAAAATGTTCTTGATTTGAGTCTTGGTTCACCGTATCTACTAGGCTTTGAATTTCTTGGGTAAAGTTTTGTTTTTGAGTGCATACAAGCATGATTCCGCCTTTAATTGTTAATTGCATGCTAATGATGTTGCTCAAATGAACTTGGTTTTTCGAAAATTTCCCTTCAGGGTGGCTCATGGTGAGCTCGGGAAAGAAGGGAAATGGCCATGGGTGCATTTAGTAAATTTCAATTTGCTGGGTCCAAGCTGAGGGAGCTCGGTTGTGCATTGATGAAGGCCTGCAAGCACAATGGTAGCCAAAAGGGAGGTGGCTCGGGGAGGAGACAGAACATTCAAGGGTATGGTTAGTAGTTTGTGAAAGAGGAGGAGGTGTCTGTTTTTGCAGGGAAAAAGATCGAGGCCGAGTGTGAGGCAGATTGACAGAGTACAGAGAGTGAGGGAAACAGGAGTGACAGAGAGACACAGTGGGCTGGGCCCACAGAAATTACTGTGCCCAAGGACCAAATACGAAAAACAACTAGATTAACGTTCGTAGAACGTTCATTCGAACTCCGAATGACGTCCCGCTCGCGTCTACGCGTTCGTAACGACGAGCACGACAAGAAAATACAAGTGGAAGTGTCGTACGAGTTACGACGCAAAAGTCAACCAAAAGGTCGACCAAGGGCAAAATCGTCATTTTGCACCTCCAGGAATAAAACAGTATTATTTCCCAGTACGGGGTGTAACAATTGACCTTTTCAATACTCATTCATAAGGGTCCAGTAGCCTATTGGGTGTGTTTACCAGCCAACATGTTATATTTTGAAAATTCATAATTTTCTGACCCAATAAAAGGGGAAACAGGCACTAAATGGGCCAAAAGTCGCCAAACGAATGGGCAAATGGGATGTTTCTGGCAATTCACCTTTTGAATACTCATTCATAAAGGTCAAGTAGCCTATTGGGTGTGTTTACCAGCCAACGTGTTATATTTTGAAAATTCAAAATTTTATGACCTAATAAAAGGGGAAACAGGCATTAAATGGGCCAAAAGTCGCCAAACGAATGGGCACATGGGATGTTTTAGGCAATTGACCTTTTGAATACTCATTCATAAGGGACAAGTAGCCTATTGGGTGTGCTTACCAGCCAACGTGTTATATTTTGAAAATTCACAATTTTATGACCCAATAAAAGGGGAAACAGGCATTAAATGGGCCACAAGTCGCCAAACGAATGGGCAAATGGGATGTTTTAGGCAATGGACCTTTTGAATACTCATTCATAAGGGTCAAGTAGCCTATTGGGTGTGTTTACTAGCCAACATGTTATATTTTAAAAATTCACAATTTTATGACCCAATAAAAGGGGAAACAGGCATTAAATCGGCCAAAAGTCGCCAAACAAATGGGCAAATGGGCTGTTTCTGGCAATTGACCTTTTCAATACTCATTGATAAGGGTCAAGTAGCCTATTGGGTGTGTTTACCAGCCAACGTGTTATATTTTGAAGATTCTAAATTTTATGACCCAATAAAAGGGGAAACAGGCATTAAATGGGCCAAAAGTCGCCAAACGAATGGGCAAATGGGATGGTTTTGGCAATTGACCTTTTGAATACTCATTCATAAGGGTCAAGTAGCCTATTGGGTGTGTTTA
>JAEHOF010000396.1:0-11980 GCA_018257905.1 Gillenia trifoliata | reverse complement strand
AAAAAAAGAGACGGTGACATTTTCGTAAATAAGTTGAAGTTTAGTGGCTGTATCTTAATTAAGTTGAAGTTAAAAAAAAGGAGGCGGTGACATTTTTGTACAGAAGTTAAAGTTTAGGAGGCGGTGATATTTTTGTAAATAAGTTGAACTTTGGTGGCACCGACTGTTTATGCACGATTAGATCAACTGTTAATACACATGTGACTTGTGTATAAACTGTTGACCTAATTGTATATAAACAATCATACATGTGCATAAACAGTTGACCTAATTGTGTATAAACAGTCAATGTCACCAAAGTTCAACTTATTTAAGAAAATACTACCATTTTTTTTGTTTGTTTATTTGTTGTCTTTATTATTAATAAATTTTTATTGAGTGTTTATGATTAATATATTATTTGAATTGTTGTCTTTATTATTAATAAACTGTTATTAAGAGTTTATAATTAATATCTTATTTGGATATGGACTTTTCATTAATTTTCTATTTAAATTATAACAAGCGGTTGGTTTAGTTTTGACCATCAAAAGCCAAACCCTCTCAAAATCAAACCAAAACGTATTGGTTCGATTTGACAGCATATTGATCCTTTATAAATTGCTTCAAACCGAACCAAATCATCCTTTTCTCATTATCTTCCTTTTTATGCTTGTCATCTTATATTTTTATCTATTTGCGAATTTGGGCGGAAATAACTCAAATTATAGGGAAATTTGGAAAAATAACCAAAATTTGAATCCCATATAGAATTATAGCCACTTTTTTTAGTTTATGATATTTATAACCAAAAGTTGATATAAAAGTACTGAAATACCCTCAATGATTAAAAACTTGGATAAACTACTATTTACACTACAAGGTTTGAAGGTGATTTGCAAAAAATGAGCTACAAAATTTCAATTTTTGCATTTTACACTACGTAGTTTCCGAATTGCTCTTAACCATGAAAAAACTATAGCATCACTTTTCCACAATTCTTGCATCCCCAAATTCCAACTGTCTTTCTTTTCCCAGCATACTTGCACATAATTCATGTACTGTTTGACCAAATATTGAACACTCTACTGCATAAATAATTAGAAAACACAAAACTTTGAAAGTCAATATGTCAAACTACCAAAATATCATATAAACTCTTTGCATCTTTTGTTGTGATATAAAAGTCAATTAATTAGTAATAAATTCCAAAAAAATAAATAAGCCATCTCACAATCATGCTCTGGAATAGAGTCCATTTGGATTCTTGCAAGTTTGGCGATAGTGGCCTATCTCGCCACATCGCTTGCATTTCTTCGTTATCTTTCCCTCCCCCTGAGATGGAATCATGTTTGTCTTGCGTCTTCCATATACCACTTGTCTAATTGTTAGTCGATCTATCCACTTTGAACTCATAATTCTTCCTTATTGCAATCATAGCTAATTGTTTTTGCAACTCTTTCTTACTCGAGTACAACTGTCCGACCACAATATCTCCATCCATATTCAAATCAGCAATATTATCATAGTCTTGTATGCTCTTATGTTTGTTACAACGAGAAGACGATGGATTGAAATTGGCATCATCATGCTACACATTATCAAATGGGCATTGTCATGATAGTCATCAGTAAACTCAAAACTCACATCTATTGAAGTCTTACTAAATTGGGCATTGTCTTGAGGAACTTGAGTTGGTTGCTCATCACCCAAAATGTCATCATTCCCTTGAATTGGCATTGTTGGTGCTGGGGAACTGCATGCAATTGGGTGTTCATCTTCAGGTTCATTGAGAGGATATGTTGAAACATATAATGGAATCTTGTTCGGTTTTGTAGAAAGACTTTCACATACCTAGCTAGCCACATCATCACTGTCTACAATCTCCATCATATTATGCGTCCCTAAGTTGCTCATGCATTGATAATGTACTGAGATTCTAAAGTCACTTGGACTAATACGAAGACGTTTATATATACCATGTATAAGATCTTGATGAGTAACTTTGGTTGACACTACCATTGCTTTCACTTGACCATCTGTGTACTGGCTATTAATCCATCTCCCCCCATAGTGGACCACGGTCACAAATTGAATCATTTCCTGAAGGCAAAAAGAAATTAATTAGCACATATAAATAACCTACAAATATATTAAAATTAGGAAAAAGTTTTGAGAGTATTTTGAAAAGTTCTTATGTACAAAACAATCAGTATAGCTTAAAAGAATCTCATACCATGGGTGAATGTCGATGATACCTCAGATGATGAGAGTAAGAGAGATGAGAAGGAAAGATGTCATATAATTGATTATACCGGTGCCTCCCTTTTTCTTGCATGTGAAATAAACAAATTGGCAAATTAACCAAATTATTGGCATGTATAGTGAACTATAAATGAATAAGAATATCGTAACCCACACCAGATAGCTACTAGAAAAAAATGCAGAGTAAACGAAACCTACTTGACACCTAAATTTGGGGATGAAATTTGTAATGAAGGTTGAATAAGGTAAAGACATAAAAAGGATAGGGTAAAACCTTTGATAGACATCAGCAAACCAGTTGGGGGCAAACTCTTCAACAACTCAGCACCAGTATGAAGGCACTTTAAAGATTGCAGACAAGAATGAAAACAAAAAAGTGATAGAGATGTTTGGTTTTGTATCTCTGGATTAATTCCTCAAATGGGGATAAAAAAACACCCGAGCTAATTGGGTATCATAAATGGGCTAGGGCACATTTCAATTGGGAACTGAGAAGGCGCGCTCAATTGCCAAGAATGACGAGTCACTTTTCTACCACCATCATAGACGAGACAGGGAAAACCTTATTTTAAGGGTATATTAGTACTTTTAATTAATTTTTGGTTATAATTATCATAAATTTAAAAAGTGGCTATAATTCTATATGGGGTTCAAATTTTGGTTATTTTTCCAAATTTCCCCAAATTATATGGTCTTAAACTTTATTTGCAAGTGGTGGATTGCCCTGATGAATATAATTTTCGTTTTCAACTTATTGCGCCTTGGGTTCAACCCTTCCTCCTCCCCGTAGCTTAAATGAATTTAGTATAGATTATCTATCGTTTGTCAAATTTTTTTTTTCTTTAGCAAGCTCATAAATTAGGTTTAGGCCCAAACCGGCCAAACCAAACTACATAACAATGGTTTGATTTGGTTTAGTTTTACCCATAATTTTAGTTAAAAACAAAACAAACTTATATGTTATATATAATAATTGGTTTGGGTGTGAAACCGAAATGGTTGTGAAAATCAATCCTACTTTTGTGAGTTTTCAAAATATGGCTTTCAATAACAGTTATCAAACAAGTTTGTGTATTTTCTTAAGTATAAAAAAATCACGGATCATGAATCCCTCTATTTTGTATATTTTCTTGCATTTTACTATATGTAACCATTTTAATAGGGTGATGTTATCCACACACCTCATTTTACCTTCTACACACCCCTCTTGATTTCCGGAGAGCAACTTACATGGAACGGGTTCACTGTCACGTGACATTCTGATTTAATAATACATTGTCATATGGAGAAAAACTTACACATGGCAATGCATCATTGACAAGGGGCGCCACATGGCGGTGAACCCATTCCATGTAAGTCATTCTCCAATTTTCGGCTATCAGATCTAATGAATTGAAGAGTATCAAAGAACAAAAATTAACAGTGTGCGTAGAAGATAAAAAACAGTGTGCGAATATCACCAATCTTTTAATACTCTAACAACTTAGGACATGACACGTCAACTTACCGTCTAGGTGTCATGACTCCATGGTTGACGATTTAGGACGAAATGGTTTTTGAGATTGATACATGTATTTTTTCTTGTCGATATATTCTTTACGTCTCTTTGATAATGGGAATCATTGCCCACTTTCCAATTCAAATCACAGTCGTCTTCAACCCATATAATAAATTCTGGACAGGAGATATAGCACATGCTTACATGGTTACAAGGCGATGGCTAAAACTCAAAGCCCACAAAACCAAATTGCCAAGTGAGTCCCTCCTGCTCCACCTCTTGATTAATATTGTCGTTGACGATATCATGATTAAAGAATGGATTAATACTAATTAGTGTTGGTAAAATAAAGGGTTAAATCAAAGTTTTGAAATTTGTTTTCTGCGAATGTTTTTCACGACATTAATGATTAGCGACAAAAAGAAAAGAGAGAAAAAGGTTGACGCCTGTTCTTGTTTTTATACTGTAGGTCTACGTAAATGTATATAAAACCCAATTAAATACTCCGAAGTAGAAATTAAAAGCCAAATTAAAAACCTGGGCTTTCTGCAGACAAGTTGAAAAGCTATGAAATTTGTTTTGTGTGTGTTTTCAACGAGATCAGTGATGAATTGATAATTAGCAAGAAAAGGAAAAAAGAGAGAAAAAGGTGGAGGCTTGTTCTTGTTTGTATATTCAGGTGGCTATAATATTCTATGACCTTAGGTGCACCGAGATATTAAACTGGTAGATAAAAGTGATAAAGATATAAGATCTGTTGCTTTAAATCTCACCCTTTCATTTCATGGCACACCGTGATGATACTGTAGATTTTCTGCATATATTGTATGTCTACGTAAACATATGAAACTGCATAAAATATACACAAAGACAAAAAACAAATTAAAAGTACAATTAAAAAGTTTTGTGCAGTCAAGTTGGACTAAATAAAGAATGAATGTTTAATTACCATGGCCTGAACTGTATAATCATATTTGCGAAGTAGCTTGATTTTATATAATAAATAGTAATGCAAGAAGCAAAATTGTAGACGTGAAGTGTATAAGGACAAGGAAATGCATGATGCCTCCTTAATAAATAAGCACTTTATTAGTCTGCTGAGAATATACTGTGCATACAATCAAACAAACGAAATGTAACAAGATGCTGATGTGAGGTCTATCATTTCTGCAGATCCACAGTTTAATTATTTTGGTGGTTATTATTATTATTTATTACTACTCTATTTGTCAGGAGGATTCGAACTTGAGTGCAATGAGTCGGAAGTTACGTGGGGTACTTCTTTCTATAAAGATATATATTGAGATTTGAGCATCTCTTCTACATAGTTTGGGGTGCTGCTGCAGAGAAGTTGCTTCTGGGGTGCAGCTTTCCAGCTGTTGTGCTTTTGTTGAGCAAGTGGTACCTGAATCAGAATTTAGTGGACCTCGCTCTCAGGGTGCGTCTTGGGAGCATTTTGGGAGGTATGGAAGGGCAGAAAAATATTCTCCGGTCAAAATTCAATCGGATTACATAAGCTTGGAAATTTGTACTATTCACGGATGGAGTTCAATCATGCCTTGTGTCGAGGGCAAGATATGTCTTGCTTCGGGGCAAGGTGTGTCTTTGCTGACAAAGTGTGTCTTGCTTCGGGCAAAGTGTGTCTTGCTTCGGGCAAGATCATGCACACATGATTAGAAACGATCCGTAGAGTGAATCAAGAGCCATGGAATCCTCGCCATTGAGGTGCTTCCATTACAATGCTTTAGGCATAGATCTTCGGATGAAGACAGCCCCACGGAGAGCTTGTTGCTTCCCATCCCACGTCATTGTTATGGCTAATGTTTCTCAACTTCTCGGTAGTCAAATTGGAGCTTCACAACTTGTGCCCACATAAAGTAGTTTACGCTGAAACTTCCATGTTAGTGAAATTGAACTTGTTACGGTTCGGAATCCCTTTGGATGGAGGGAACAAGATTGTGGTTGGTGCTTATGGAAGTAAATCTCCATAATCATAAAAGTTAGAACATTCGGGTTTCTAAGACATGGTTTGGTTTAAATTTTCATGAAAACTACGGGTTTCATGGGTATTTAGTTTTTTAAGGAAACTTCGGGTTTCATGGCACTTATTCGAAGCTTCGGGTTGAATTTATGAACTTCAAGTTCATATATACCTGCAATCAAACGCAATATATATAGAACAAAAATAATACAAATAATAAATTTGAACATATATCGTGAATGGGTAGTGAAATATGAGTCTGCGGGACCTTTGGGGTTTCTGAAATATGACCCCAAAATAATTTTTGGTGGGTACGTAGTTGGGTAGAGCCCAACTTTTATTTTCTTGGGCTGGCAGCCCAGCAAAAGAAAATAAAAATTGAACAAAAAATAAGCCCATGAGGGGCTGGGGTCCAAATAAGCCCATGGGGTACAGGTGTGAGAAGGAAAACAAGCGAAATTTGGGAGTGCTGGAAAGTGAGCTACGAGCCACAGGAAAAACAAAAGGGGCCATCGGGGCCTAAGAGGACACGGGCTGGGCTTACGGCGGGGAAAAAGAAAAACAAATGAAGTGAACCCATTTAGCTTGGAAACTGCGAGCCTGTTGCGGAGCCTTGAAACACTGAGCTGTCGAGTTTGCCGGGGGCTCGGCTTCGGCGGGAGTCGGCTCGAGTGACTGCAGGCTGTTTCGGCTCGTGTCAGGCTCGGCTCGGGACCGGCAGCTTCAGTAGGCTGGCTCAGGATTAGGGTTTTTTTTTTTTCTTTATTTTTCAAAAAAAACGAAATTTTTTTATTAAGAGATGTCAGTTTGCACTGGAAAAGCTTGGTGATGTTTTTGCAGAAACGAAAAAAAATAAGAAAAACCCTTGATTTTCCCTCCCGTTCTACGATCATCAATTCACTTAATATATTTCGGATATATTAAATGTCGATCTTAACACAATATTTGCGAAGAAGATCAATAATTCGTTAAACGCGAGAAAAGTGGGTTATGCATCATGGTGAAGGTTCATGCAATCGGGTCGACAAAATATCGACAATCGAGACCGTGTTTTAGAAGAACTGGATTCTTGATGATGAAGTGTTGAACAATTTGTTTGCGAAATTGCCTTCGACTCAGTTTCCATCGTCAATGCGTTGAATCTTGTTCAAAATAACGGGGAAAATTGAATCAATGGCAATATTAATTCAATAAAATAAATAAATCAAAGTAAAAACTATTGAAATTAATACTCCCCATGATTGAAGATGATCAAAACTCCGGTATAATTCTCTTGAGCACAATGGAAATAGCGTCTTGATAACGTGTTGTGGACGGAGTTTTTAGTGAAAGTGCGGCAAAGAAGAATAGAGAGAATTTGGTGAAGCTTCCTTAGTGTATATGGAATATGTAGTTCATATATTCCACATACTAAGAATAACCTTTACATTTATAGTAATACAAGTACAAGTACAATAGGATACTAATCCCTTACGAGACGAATAGCCTAATCGACCAATTTCCAGCCGAGGGAATTTCTCCAAATTCCGGCCAACTTCGGCCGATTTTGGGTCAACCTTAGGTAATTTCTGAATCCCCTTGACTCCAGCTTCATTTTGCCTTTTGAATCGTTGAATTTGGTTGAGAAATGGAGGTTCTAGGCCGAGTTGAAGATTTCCGGCCAAGAAACCCAGTTTCCGGCGACGGCGACCGGACTGAGGTTGAAGATGACCGGCTTTGACGTCAGCGAACCGGTCAGACCGGTCCTGCTGATGTCAGCAAACCGGTTCAACCTGGTCGGACCGGAATATTCCAAGGAATATTCCGTCCGTTAAACTTAACGGCGTTAACGGAATATTCTAACGCCGTTAGAATATCCCGTTAACTTTAACGGAACAGTAACTGTACAGTAACCGACACGTGTCACGGCGCGTGCCCGGTGCGTGGCGGCGCGTGGAGGCGCGTGTGACCTCACAGCCGCGCGTGGCGGCGCGTGAGGCCAAATGGCAGCGTGTGGCGGCACGTGCGGCGGCGCACGGCAGCGGTTTTGGGGTTTCCGACCCCGAAACTCCGTATTCGGGTATCCGAACGCCGTTTTCTTTGTAATTTTGTATACTTTACTAATTTGTGGGTTTCAAATTTAGGTTTTAGCGACTCGCGGCGTTCGGAAGACATACGTTTGGACTTCCCGGCTTCGGTATTTGTGAGTGGGCCCTTTCCTTACTCAAATTAAATGTTTTATATGTTTTAATTATTAAAATGGTTTTGCCTATGCCTTAAATTGACTATTATCATACTTTGTTGGCAAACTTAATTTATGTCTACACTTTTAATGACTTTAAATTAGTGTTTGTTCCGTATACCCGGTAGACCTCGTACTTCATTGTATTTACTTGGTTTATCGGATAGACTTGATATTTGTTAGTTTCGATATTTGTTAGACCATGGAAATCAATGGGCCTAGGGCCTATATTTCCATTTGGGATTTACACCATTAAGTTGGTGTTTCCGTATTTATTTTGTATGCGTATTACGACTATCGAATCAACCCTATTTTTGGGGGTTTTAGGGAATTAATTATTTTAATTCCCTATTTATGCGTGTGAGTTTTATATTCGTTTGACGGGCCTTGGGCCGTATTTGGGTGAACCTTGACAATGGTAATCTTCTACCGTACTTTGGGTTCACCTAGTTTACCATTAAGTTGGTATTTCTATACCTTGGTACCCGTATGGTGTATTCTTGGTATTTCACGTATTTTAGGTAAATACTTAGTATTTCGGGTACGGCACCCGAGAATATTTTATTTATTAGTTGTTTCAAGGTTATCCCAAAAAGGGAAATTACCTCATACTGTTTTATTTAAAAATACTCCGTGACATGTTTTTATACGCTCAACTTGGGAGGCTTACACGGTGTTTATTGTACTGTCCGGGCCAGGACCAGCCTTCACGTGATTGTTCACACGCACCGATACGCTCACTATGGATCCATAGTAGGTGCCAGCCTGTTCGAGGTCGCATGGGCGCCCGAACTCGTTGTGATGCGATTAGCGCCAGCTTCACGTGATCGTAGTACATGAGCGTAACTTTATTTATACACCCAGCCTGTTCATGACAGAATATATCTGTATGAACTCGTGTGTCTGCCTTGCCTAACCGAGCATTTATCTTGTAGTTGGATTGTGAGTTATCCCGGATTTTCACTGATGCCACGAATACTTGTATTTGATTTACAGTTTTCCCGTATAACTTTATCTTGTGAACTTTTTGATAAAATAAATTATGCCGAACGGTGGCTTTCTGCCCGTTTCGGACGGTAAGTACATTTCCGTACTTACCTTGATTTTCTACCTATTAGTATATTATGTTTTCAAGAAAGGTTTTACGAAACTTAATACCTGTTTTACGGCGAGGGGTTAGTATTTTCTAAAGGACAGGTTTTTACAAAACTAACTTTGGCCCACTCACCCTTTTGTTTTGCGCCCCTCCAGGTTTAGCGGCTTGGAGTTGTCGACGTCGAGACCCGGTGGTATGAAGATGTTCAGATTTATCTTAAAATTTGTAAATTTTCAGTATTTCGTATTCGTGCGATATCTGTATTTATTCATTAATTCCTTCAAATATTCTTTATTTCTTCAATTTGGCTTTCGTCACCCTACGTGGTGTCGGCCAGCACATCCGACTTTTGGGTGTCCACGTGTACATCCGAGTCGGGATGTGTCAGTTTATGATTAATATATTATTTGAATTGTTGTCTCTATTATTAATAAATTGTTATTAAGAGTTTATGATTAATATCTTATTTGGATATGGACTTTTCATTAATTTTCTATTTAAATTATAACAAGCGGTTGGTTTAGTTTTGACCATCAAAAGCCAAACCCTCTCAAAATCAAACCAAAACGTATTGGTTCGATTTGACAGCATATTAATCCTTTATAAATTGCTTCAAACCGAACCAAATCATCCTTTTCTCATTATCTTCCTTTTTATGCTTGTCATCTTATATTTTTATCTATTTGCGAATTTGGGCGGAAATAACTCAAATTATATGGTCTTAAACTTTATTTGCAAGTGGTGGATTGCCCTGATGAATATAATTTTCCTTTTCAACTTATTGCGCCTTGGGTTCAACCCTTCCTCCTCCCCGTAGCTTAAATAAATTTAGTATAGATTATCTATCGTTTGTCAAATTTTTTTTTTCTTTAGCAAGCTCATAAATTAGGTTTAGGCCCAAACCGGCCAAACCAAACTACATAACAATGGTTTGATTTGGTTTAGTTTTACCCATAATTTTAGTTAAAAACAAAACAAACTTATATGTTATATCTAATAATTGGTTTGGGTGTGAAACCGAAATGGTTGTGAAAATCAATCCTACTTTTGTGAGTTTTTAAAATATGGCTTTCAATAACAGTTATCAAACAAGTTTGTGTATTTTCTTAATTATAAAAAAATCACGGATCATGAAACCCTCTATTTTGTATATTTTCTTGCATTATACTTTATGTAACCATTTTAATAGGGTGATGTTATCCACACACCTCTTTTTACCTTCTACACACCCCTCTTAATTTCCGGAGAGCAACTTACATGGAACGGGTTCACTGTCACGTGACATTCCGATCTAATAATACATTGTCATATGGAGAAAAACTTACACATGACAATGCATCATTGACAAGGGGCGCCACATGGCGGTGAACCCATTCCATGTAAGTCATTCTCCAATTTTCGGTTATCAGATCTAATGAATTGAAGAGTATCAAAGAACAAAAATTAACAGTGTGCATAGAAGATAAAAAACAGTGTGCGAATATCACCAATCTTTTGATACTCTAACAACTTAGGACATGACACGTCAACTTACCGTCTAGGTGTCATGACTCCATGGTTGACGATTTTTGGCCACAACAATCACTACCTATTTCAACGTCTCCAAAGTGGTACGAAATGGTTTTCGAGATTGATACATGTATTTTTTCTTGTCGATATATTCTTTACGTCTCTTTGATAATGGGAATCATTGCCCACTTTCCAATTCAAATCACAGTCGTCTTCAACCCATATAATAAATTCTGGACAGGAGATATAGCACATGCTTACATGGTTACAAGGCGATGGCTAAAACTCAAAGCCCACAAAACCAAATTGCCAAGTGAGTCCCTCCTGCTCCACCTCTTGATTAATATTGTCGTTGACGATAATATGATTAAAGAATGGATTAATACTAATTAGTGTTGGTAAAATAAAGGGTCAAATCAAAGTTTTGAAATTTGTTTTCTGCGAATGTTTTTCACGACATTAATGATTAGCGACAAAAAGAAAAGAGAGAAAAAGGTTGACGCCTGTTCTTGTTTTTATATTGTAGGTCTACGTAAATGTATATAAAACCCAATTAAATACTCCGAAGTAGAAATTAAAAGCCAAATTAAAAACCTGGGCTTTCTGCAGACAAGTTGAAAAGCTATGAAATTTGTTTTGTGTGTGTTTTCAACGAGATCAGTGATGAATTGATAATTAGCAAGAAAAGGAAAAAAGAGAGAAAAAGGTGGAGGCTTGTTCTTGTTCGTATATTCAGGTGGCTATAATATTCCATGACCTTGAGATATTAAACTGGTAGATAAAAGTGATAAATATATAAGATCTGTTGCTTTAAATCTCACCCTTTCATTTCATGGCACACTGTGATGATACTGTAGATTTTCTGCATATATTGTATGTCTACGTAAACATATGAAACTGCATAAAATATACACAAAGACAAAAAACAAATTAAAAGTACAATTAAAAAGTTTTGTGCAGTCAAGTTGGACTAAATAAAGAATGAATGTTTAATTACCATGGCCTGAACTGTATAATCATATTTGCGAAGTAGCTTGATTTTATATAATAAATAGTAATGCAAGAAGCAAAATTGTAGACGTGAAGTGTATAAGGACAAGGAAATGCATGATGCCTCCTTAATAAATAAGCACTTTATTAGTCTGCTGAGAATATACTGTCCATACAATCAAACAAACGAAATGTAACAAGATGCTGATGTGAGGTCTATCATTTCTGCAGATCCACAGTTTAATTATTTTGGTGGTTATTATTATTATTTATTTATTGACAAGACGTTATTTATTACTACTCTATTTGTCAGGAGGATTCGAACTTGGGTGCAATGAGGCGGAAGTTACGTGGGGTACTTCTTTCTATAAAGATATATATTGAGATTTGAGCTCATCTCTTCTACATAGTTTGGGGTGCTGCTGCAGAGAAGTTGCTTCT
>JAEHOF010000189.1:8696-35099 GCA_018257905.1 Gillenia trifoliata | reverse complement strand
TCAGAAAAGAGGACACTCAAACCAACTAAAAACAGAACTCTCTAGTTCAGAAAGAAACCTCTGAGGAAACCCCTCAAAGCCTTTCCCAGATACAGACTTCGTCTTTATCTGCTGTTTTCTTAATCGCACTACTTGTGTAGCTAGCGATTTCAAGAAACCAAAGACCAGCAACCTAGGATCATATATCCTAACTCCCCCGAGGAGTAGTGAATTTAGCTCTGCTATCCAACCAAACTGGTGATAGTATCGATTGAGGATCGTAGGCCAGAGAGTCTTTGATCATCTCTTTTAAGGAACTAGCCTTAAAAGCATCCCGATAGATTAGAAAACTATCCCGATGAAACAAAAATCAACCCGATGGACGTTTGTTCAGTCTGTGATGAATTTAAAGTGTAATAACTTTGATCTTTTTATTTAAAGTCTTTCGTTATCAGCTCTTACTTATCGCTCTTTACTTACAAGTTTTTACTTTCAAGCACTTCAATTACAGTCTTTACATTCCGTCTTTAATTATCGTCTTTATCTTTACGTATGCGCGAGCGTGGGGCATTTTTGTTATAACTAGTTTATAACAAGATCCTATCTCAAGCAATCTCTGGTATAAACATCGAGAGAAAATAAAGTCCTTAACAAGCAAGGCAATAAAAAGAACCTAACCGCACTTATCTAATTAAGTCGCCAAATTCGATGAACGGAAGTTATATTACTTGTGGCGCAAGTACTTAATATATATTACATCTTTCTATTGGCAAAAGCCAATAGTGGCACCTGAAGGTCTCACGACCATCCCTCCGAAGGGATAGAAGTGAAGCCTGTTGGAGCGAAAACGCCAATAGAGAGAAGCTCAGACCAGCGGACGGGCCGACCCGTGTGCTCCTAGCCTGCCCTCCTGCGAAAGGCTCACGAACACAAGGAGATCTCAATCAACCCAGGTCAGAGTGTTTTCAAGTGCTCCTATAAAGATTAACCTAGTAATAATTGATAAAAGACCAAGACAAAAACTGATTATGCAGCATAAACTTATTACCGGAGTTAAATTGATTACAATGTCAATTTAACTCGGGTCCAAATCTAAATTCCTACTTGACCCCATCCAATCTTCATAACGATGAAAGCAAAGAATTTTGAATTAGTTCTGCTCTATTGCTTTCTTGGTAACCAATAATCATAAACAGGTTAATTAATGGACCACCCAACAACCTGTTTCGCTAGTGGACACCCTAACAGTAGTACCGAACTCCCTAAGTCGCTCAATTACGCTCCACTCAGATTCGATTACTCTCCTTTTCAAACCAACCCTCACTCTCTGTCTCCATTCGGAAAAAGCAAAGAAAAAAAAAAAAAAACCAACAATTGGGAGTTTAATAAAAGACAAATTTTTAAACTTTTTCTTAACCAAAAGCACTCTAATAACTTTCTTTAATAAAGGATAAAAATTTTAATTAAATGACAAATTTTACCAACATGAAAACAAAAGGCTCACATGTTTGGAAGCAAAGTCCAATATGCAAGCTATAATTTTTTTTCCCAATTTGCCCAGGACAAAATCCAAACTTTTTAAGCCCAAATCTGTCTCTTTTTAATTACAAAAATGCCATTAAAACTTTTATTATTTACAAATATGCTATTAAATCATTAAAATCCAAAGACCACAAGGGAAAAAAAAATGAATTTTTTTTTATAATTAGCCCAATACTCCTAATTATAACATATTTGGTTGGGCGCTTCATAAATTAAAAGGAATTCAACAAATACACATAACTATTTATATATTATGCCAACTATTTCTAAAAGTATGTACCGAGTGGTTCTAAAACCTTCATGTCCAAACTATTTCTAAAAGTATGTACCGACTGTTTAGACATTATTTCTAAAAATAGTGTCACTGTTTCTAGAAATAATGTCACTACTTCTAAAAATAGTGTCATTATTTCTAGAAATAGTGACACTATTTCTAGAAATGGTGTAGTTTCTAGAAATAGTGCGAAACGGTGTTGTCAACTCGCGGAGCTTCAGCCCTTTACAATTTTTCTTCAGTGCAACGGAGCAATGAGTACTCAAATAAAAAGTTAAATTTAAACATTCAAATTTAACTGCTACAAAAAAAAAAAAGATCATACGACTGCTAAGTAACTTAGTAACTTGCAGACTTTTTAGCTACAACTAACTGAAAGCTGTCAGATTTACATTCATGATCAGGTCCTCTAATAAAATTCAAGAACCCAAAACAAAAACAAACCCAGAAAACAAAGATTAAAACCCACCAAACAAAATAATAAACATTTAAATGCAAAAACTGTTAATAATAAATATTAAGATCAAGATCCGTTTCCAAGTCCCTTATAATCCAACAAGTTTAATGGAGATCATAGATAATTAAAATTAAATCAGCAGGGCCAAGTAGGCTTAGAAACAATCTCTCTCCAACACCGGGCTCTCTCAACATAGCAATAATCTCAGGGGAAGCCTTTGTATCATCAGTCATATTCTGAAGATAGTACAAACTTTAATAGGTATTTTACACATTAACAAACCTTCAAAGAAAATAGCGGTCGAAAGAACTAGAACTCAAACAGCCCATCTGATGCATGTGGTATTCTAATACGTGCTGATTTCAGTAATCCATTCCTTACCCCCTCTGGCAGTTTTGAATGATTTGAAGACATGGGAAACACACTATCAGATTTTGTATGGGTAGATTCTCGAGGAACAATTTCGTCGTCACAAAAACTCGAAACTGAAGCTAAAACATATCTTCTTTCTGCAAAAACCAACACTTTGGTCAACAATGTATCACTTAAGAATAAGCACATATTGGATCAAAGTGATAATTTATCTTGTGAAGCACATTTGACTAAATTTCTGCAGATAGATACTCAAATTAAAACCCTTTTGTGCCTTTCGATTAAATCGACTCGAGAAACAATGATTTCGCATCTCAGCCAATTGGGCTCTCGCTAATCGACGATGCTGGAAAAATGGAACTGGGTTTTCCATAAAAGGAGGATTTTCTCAACGCCATTGATGAAGAAGCAAGTTTGATCATAGCTTGGTGACGACGTTGAAGCGGGAGAAGAGGAAAGGGATGATATGGAGGAGATTCGATTGGGCGTTGAGGGAGAAACGGTGACGGCTCTGCCCCTTGACCCTCAGCCATCGTCGGCAAACCAGCGATCATCTTTTCTGGTCTTTGAAGCCGATGGACTAGAATATGCAGGCCAAGCACTCGTCGGGGAGATCGGAGATGAAATCGGACGCCATGTCGACGATCTCAGAACATTCCTCGTCAGCCTACAACATCGGGGAGATCGCGGCCGTTGCTACAATTTTTGTTTCTGAATTTAAACAAAAACAGAGAAGAAGGAAGCATGTCAAATAAACGGAGCAAGGTTTCTCGGGGTAAAATCGAAAACTCCGTAAGCTACTTTGCTTGGGCCAGTTTTATTTGGACTGGTTTGATATTGGGCTTGCCTTAACCATTAAATAAAAGTTATTAAAGTGTTTTTGGTTAAGTTTTAAAATTTTTATGTTCTTTTTGTTAGTTTTTCCATTAAAGTAAAGAGAATGATGGAGCTTACAAGATTCATTAGACGATTAGTATAGAATTATACAATAAGCATATAACAATTGTTGAAAACGTGACGGCTCCAAGCTGCTATCAACACACTACATAATGGACCTCATTTTATTACAAAACTAATTTCTTGGCCAATCCTGGTACCCATGTGGCTTCGCCACTTAATCATGAGGTTTGGAATCATACAAGTCAACTGGACAGTTAACATGACTCTGTCATGTAAAAATAATATGTTACTCTATGAAATTATTCTTTAATTTACTAATTTATAATTGTAATTAATGGCGATTTTATAAAATCATATATATTCTTCATTGTTTGATTGTATGATTGCAGGTTGTACTTGTGATTTCTAGATTTAATATATTTCTTTTTCATAAAAAAAAATGGCCCATCTATTAGATTAAAACTCACAGCAACAGATAAGATGACCTGAAAATGCAATACAACATGTTATATATGGGGAAAAAGAGTAGAGTAATATTGTGGTAGAAATTTTGTGCTAAACCGGTTGCAACAGTTTGTAGTCCAACTGGTTAAGAGCCTTTATTATTTATAATAAGGTTCGAAATTCGATTCTCCTCTCTCTCAATATTCCTTTTATTAAAAAAAAATTGCCATTAGCACTATGTAAGATCTAGTGGTATCTTGTCGTAAGTTTTATGTTTGATTCTCATAAATAACGAGTTTTGATATCAAATTATTTTTTATTCAACTCTTCCATGTGTGATTAGCCCGTTAGTTGAGATACCTCCAACGCCTATTACGATTGTATGTTTGTGATTTTCGTTCCCTTATCTTTTAAATTTTTGATTTACTATTCATTTAAGTAATGTCAAAAATGATATATAATAGGGGTGAAATCGGTTTAGTAAACGACAAATATTAGAAGTAGACCTTGAAGAAAGAGCAAACAAATATTAAAAATTTAAACAAGGTGAGGTAAAATGGAGTTTGTGAAAATCACCGCATAAATAAATCTCCATACTTTTTTAGCATCTTGCTCGTATTATAAATCATTACCCAATATTTTAATCGTTTGCAATATTAGTCAACTTATTATGTGCTTTGTCCAGCTGTTATAATTGACCAATTCAATTGATTCAGAAATTAGGAAGACAAAGTTGAAAACGTGTGAGTGAGTATATATTATTTGATGGCACAGCGAACTGAGAACCACACAACCAACAAATATTAGCTAAAGATATTAAACGTTGAAGTGAAGTAATCTCAAGGAGATTATCAAACCATCTTCTCCAACCCCAAACCATCTTCGCCATTACCAGTTCTCCTTTCTTGATCAAATAAGTCCCCAATTTATACCTCTTTGGTCCTCTTCTATGAATTCAATGGCGAGATCCAACAGGAATCTGCGGTGACTGAAATATCCAAACACCTAAAAAGTCCTTATCTAAGGTGTTAATACCCTTTTCTACCCACTAGCCGGGCGAGTCAAAATGGAAACAACCATTTTGTAGACTGCAACGACGAGGAGTATACCCTACCTTGAAGCTCAAGTAACCAACTGCCGACTTTGTGATTTTCTCCAAAATCCAATGCCTGGTGAACTCTTTAAACTCATCCCCATTTGAACTACATGACCATGACAATAGTGAATTTGCCCCTAGGCGTCCAGCTCAATATCTTTGAATGTGGGCTTTGCCATTGAATACATGCACTTCCCACAGAAGTTGGCAGATGGGTTATCTATGCTCATGTTCACCAAAACCTGGGCTGCCATTTGCCGGGGAGAAAAGATGAAGCCAAAATGAGGTCCGGGTTTGTTTCAGCCCACCTCTTCCACACCCGCCAATGATGTCACTGGCTATGATACGCGGTAGTATCACAACGAATAAAATAACAAAGGGTTTGTGTTCAATGCCCCTACTATAGAGGATCTCAGAGAAAAATATACAGGCCTAACTTGAAGATGATCGCGAAAAACGTCCATCAGTGTTGAAACCTTATCCGCTTTCATATGGAGGCAGATTCGCGAAGCTACCAAGGATGATCATTCTATTGATGAGAATATGTTTCATGGGGTGGCCTATACTGTGAACCTGCGTCCCATGACTGATCCACCATTGCCACGCTGTTCATTTGGAAATATTTATCAATGTTTCTTTACAACTCCCTTCATCAGCAGCGGAGTCGATGATCAGAATCTTGTCATGACATAGTAAAGCAGGTACGAGAAAGAACGAAGCAAGATTGACAAGGACCATGTGAAAAGGCTACAAAAGGGTGAGCACGGGGGTACATCAACCGATTATTTCAAAGGCTTGCCAGACCAGGAAAGGTAGTTATGTCTACCTACAGTAGTCTGAAATGCAGATTTCACTCTCCTATGATATTGATTTCAGTTGGGGAGACCTACATGGGTGGCCATGCCGCCGCCGCCATGAAACCTGTAGTTTTAGTTGACACCAAAGAGGCTGGCGGAATAAGGCCTACGTTAGCCTTGCAGATGATGATGCCATGACTAAATTCGAAAGTGATGCCTTTATCCAAAGACGGGTGGCCATGAGTCGGGTTGGTTCTTTGGGATCAAGCTGAAACTTTAATTCAAGGGTTTAAGTAATTGTAGCTCAAGTGGTCAACTGAACATTTACACATGCACCTGAGATATCGTGTTTGATTTCTGTGGCCTCATTTAATACTGCTGTACAACTACTATGATCTGTTGCAGCTCCCTTCCTCTACATGATCCATGTGTGGTGGTGTTGGTTTTCTCTCGCTGGTGTTAATTGTGGCTTTCTTGTTTTGTTCTAAGTCTTCTCCTTTTCAGTTTTCAATTTTTTGTGTAACGTGTTGGCCCTCCCATACAGAAACGTAGATTGACAGCTCTTGCTTGTGCAATGAAAGTCAACTTCAATATTGACAAATAGTACAGTATGATGAATAAACTTTTTAAGAAAAATGATGAAAATGGTTAGAAATACATTGAAATAATGAATGAAACTTAAGAAGATCTGTGTAATGACATGTCCAAGACCTTTAAATTTGAACTTTATAATGGACGAATTTGGATGGTTCGGGCCCGGCTACAATGGTATTTTCCTAGGCTTAGAGCACCTGATATCACCACCAGATGACACAGTCCCAGCCCCCAATTGATGGCTTTTGCAGCCATGATCCCTTCCATCTGGGGCTTATTTATACTTTTTAGGGAATGCAAAGCCAAAACTAGTGAAGAATGGAGTGTTGTAGTCACTAAAACATACCTTAGTTTACTGAGGCCATTTTCAGAGCTTTAGGAAGTATTCAAGATTTGCCAAGCATTTTTAGTTATTATGCGAGAGACCTATCTTGGGGTGTAGGCAGAATCCCACACGCATGGTGTGAGGTTTATCGTCCAAACTTCTGTTGTGCTAATTTGGCTTTATGCAAGCCATTCCTTGAGCCCACTTACACAACGGTTTGAGTGGTGCAACCTCTTATCAGGTTCATAATCCCTCAGATGTAGAGATGACTGACGCAAGAAAGAAGGCTTTTGTTATTCAGAAAGCTCGGAACAAACCTAATATTTTCAATGTTGCAATGTACTCAAGATTTTGCTACATGGTGGGAACCCCAGTTTGTTGATAGATTTTCTGAGGATCCGATTCAAGCCAATATCAGGCTTTTCAAGAATTTGACTTTGGAAGCATGAGTGATAAGACTCGTGAGACTTTCATCAGAGAAGTGGGGATAAAAAACAAGAAGGTGATGACTGGTAAGTCTTCTGAATTTCTTCACTTTTTTTTCATACTGAAGTTCATCAATTCATGTTGAAAAAATGTTCCTATAGGCTAAACAAAGCCTTTTCACAATTTAATTTGGTGATTCCATATAAATATCTCTACCATCCCATAAGATTGGGTAGTACTTCTTCAAACATCTGTCATTTATGGGATGTTGTTGAACCACTTCATCCATGCTTCTTAACTTGTGCCTTGCCCGCAATTACTTGATCCAACACGAAAATGTCTCTCCCAAGTTGGACTCCCATTTCCCAAATCCTCTTACCAGACTTCCAAAGGAAGAATTGCCTTCCAAACTAACTCATCAATTTGAAAAACTTTATTTCTGACCTTCTTGTTGTAGCTCTAACAACTTATTTTTTCCAACAAGAGTCTTGTTCAAACTTCTAGTCGGGTTGCATCTAAGTCTCAATTTCTTAACACAAAGCTTGTAAATACTCATCGGAATGCAAACCATATATTGGTTTTGTACTCTAAGAGAAGGAGCATTTGATCTCCACAGGTAAATTGCATTTTGCCCATATGTTAAGGCATATGGAATAAGTTCATATTCTGATCTCTTTGAAGTCCTATATACTTACTAAGTATCACCAAGTTTCTCATGTGTCGCCTAGGATTATCATCAATCACTTTTTTAATGATATTCACTAAGATCTTGCTACGGCTTGACTTGTCCATTTGGTGTGGATAATATGGACTTGATTGTATCATTTTTATCTTGAACCCATGCAAAGTTTAAAGTCTCAGCAGATATGGAAGATCGTTCTCTATCCGTTACAATGGTTTCAGGTTTTACCATATCGGTGTAGGATTTTACTCGGTAAACTTTATAACTTCTGCATAAGTGATCTTCTTTACAGCATTTGCTTCAACCCATTTAGTGGTAGTATGTGGCCACTATTATGAAGGTATGCCCCTTGCTAGAAACAATGTATATTCGCTTAATAAAATTCATTACCCAACCTCTAAAAAGCCAGATTTTAACAACAGGATTCATCGGAATAGTTGGTATATGTTGAAGGGTCTATCTCTTTGGCATTTTTCATCCATAGCATAAGCTTTGCAACTCTTTTCCATGTCTGGCCAAGGTAACCATACCCGTCAATTAACAAACGCATTTTAATCCCAGCTTGGGAGAGCGTCACAAACTCCCTCATGAACCTCAACACTTAACTCTCATGGATTCTTCGACCCTTAAACATCTTAGTAGAAATCATCAGGTGTTTTTCTTACTAATTCATCATTCCATAAAGAGTAATTTAGGCTGAGTTCTTAACTTTCTTTATGTGACTTTGGATGGATCTTGAAGGTATTCGATAATACAGGATCTCAGTCTCTTTCACCTTCTATGTTTCATGATATCCATGTCAAAGTTACGATCTAACATGAGAAGGAGAGTTCTTCTTTGATTATTAATCCATTCATCAAGTTGGCCAAATTGGACTTGAACTCCAGAGGCAATCTATGTCATATCATTGGCAGCTAGGTTTTTGCTTCTGGGAATGTGTTATGTAGTGATGTCATATTCCCATATTCTTGTTAAATGTTCAGCTGCAGCTACATAGCTTTGCAATTGTCAAATCCTTGCACTTATATTTTTTCAGTAAGTTGATTAACAACCAACTCTGAGCCTTCATATATTTCTACATATTTTTCAGTAAGTTGATTAACAACCAACTCTGAGCCTCCATATATTTCTACACTTTGTGCTCTAATTCCAATAACAGTTCCAATCAGATGGTCAATGCTTTATATTCAGCTCTACTATTGGCGACTCCTTCAAAATCAACTGAAATGAATAATAATGATGCTCCCCTTTTGAGCTAATAACCACTATTCCTGCACTTGTTGATTTGTTGGTGCAAGAGTCATCAAATTATAATTTCAAGGGTAAGCTATAGACTGGCCATCCTTGATGGATCCAATTGCCCACATACTTCATCGTAGTTAGGATTTGTTTCCCTGTGAGATATCCATAAGTTGGCTGTTTTCTCCATAAGGTATTTCATAAACTTGTTCTCCACCGGCACAAGAATGTTTGGATGAGGCCAAGAAATCAGCAATAGCTTAGCCTTTAACTTCTTTTTGAGTCACATACGGGAAATAAAACTCTGATAATGCTAGAAACCATTTTCTAATTCTACCGTATCATCGATTTAGAACTTGTATTTAATTACATATGTGCTAGCAATTATGTGAACAGTGAATGGCAGCATATAATGTCTAAGTTTCACGGCTGTAAAATACAAGGCTAAACATAATTTCCTCTATTAAAGTGTACCTTGTTCTATATCAGTCAAACTTTTGTTAGGTAATAGACAACATGCTCCTTGCTCTCATCATTTTTCTTGGGCTAGGAGACTATCTCTGAACAGATCCTTCCAGGGCGATATAAAATTTATTAGGTTTACCCCTTTTGGTAGCATTAACACGGGTGGTTTAATCATTTACCATATACTTCTTGATTTTTATCAAAAGCTTCTTGGTCACCAAGTTCCCATGCAGACTTTTCTTCTTCCTGCTGACTGATAGTGGAGATAAAGATTTCAACTTCCCATCAAGATTAGTAATAAATCTTCTTGGGGAAATTAATCTTCCCTAGTATCATATGCAATTCCTTCTTGTTCCTTGGTGGTGGTGCTTCCATGATTTGCCTTGACTTTGTTCTTGTAAACCTCAATGCCTCTTTGATGGACTAAAAAACCTAAGCGAGTTCTTTGCCCTTGCTCAAAAGGCACATTTCTTGGAATTCATCTTCAGCTTGTGTAATCTCATTCTTTCTAATGCTTGCTTTAGATCAATTAAATGATCTTCATCTGATTTGGATTTACTACAATGTCATTAATGTAGACTTCAGAAGTTGTGACCAATTAAGTCATGTAAAAATAGCATTTATGGCTCTTTGATATGTAGCTTCAGCATTTTCAATTCTAATGGCATTATTACATACTCAAAGCTCACCTGCCCAGGGCATCTAAATGCAGTCTTGTGGATATCCTCCTTCGCCATTCTTATCTAGTTGTAGCTAGCATTCCCATCCACGAAGGATATAATCTTATGATTAGTTGCAATGTCTGACATTGGCATCAGATAGACATCTTTGAAGTATAATATGCATTGATGTTTCTATAATCAATACAAACTCCTGATTGTCTTTGTCAATACTTTAAAAACAAGTATTATGTTAACTTAAGCCATTCCACATACTTAGTTAGCCTAATAAACCCTGCTTTTATAAAATTTTATTTCTTCCTGGACTTTCTCTCTTGTGTCTTTAGACATCATTCTAGGTGTTTGTTGAACTGGTTTGTATCGTTCCTTAATTGGCATCCTGTGCTCCACAAAGGCGGATCAACCCGGTATTTCAATGTAATGTCATGCAAAACAATCCTTGAACTCTGTCAAAATATCAATTAATTTAACCCGATAGGTCCCGCCCCACATCACAGAAGGTAAAGCACTGATTCCTTGTGGCCTTAGATAATCTTCAGTTCCCCAATGGTTTTCAAAGGATGCTAAACCCGGGTCTAATTTGCTCCAGGTTCATTTGGTACAAACTCTGGCATCTCAAAGCTTTGTTCCAAATCCTCATGTCAATTCAAATCATAAGTGAATTCTGCCAAGTGTATGTCAGCATCCACAACTATGTTATTGACCGGTCAGATTGGCTCCTCCTTTGTTCTTAAAGGTGCGAGTTGATCAATCATCTACCATTTCTTTGGGTGAGATAGCCCTTCAACACTCTCATTTCTTTCCCATTCTCAATAACCTTCTGATCAATGATCGGATTGCTATCACCTAGTGCTTTCTTTTGTTAGGTGTACCTCACATAGGGATTGAAGGCTTGGAATCGGGAACGGTCAATCACACTCTTCATGAGTCATAGGCACACCATGCTCCAAAGCGTCTGGGTCATCACCTGAGCAAGGTGGCCGCTCTCATCAACTCTTATGCATCAGAATACTCCTGTATTTAGATTGTAGAAGTTTACTTCTGAAATGTTTGTAGAAGGGAAGCTAATCGTGATTCAGCTTTGTACTAACTCTCGAAACCTCTAATTTGTAGATGCATCTTCATGGTAGGGAGCAATCTATTGGTGCATTGTTGATGGTAAACACAATGATTGATGGATCAATCTCTGCCAAGTAATGCATTGTAAGTAAGAGTACTTTCATTACAAAAAACACTACCCATAATTTTTTTTACCTTAAATCAACTTCTAAAGGCATAACATCATAGGTTTTGGTGATGCCCCATATAAGTTAGATATTGTCATCTCCATGGAGATTAAGATCCTTGTGAGAGGTTTAGCTTCCTTAATACCTTGAGTGGCGAGACATTCCTGAATGCTCCTCCATCAACCATCACTCATCAAACGATACTCATTCTAGGTGAGCAGCCATATAAGTGGCTTCATATAGGTAAATTGGCCTCATATGGGTTGCCATCTTCATATTTGGTCTAACAAATATTATTATGTCATCATAAATGCACCATGACTGAGCAATAGCTTTATCGGATTGGGATTCAATTCTCACATCATCTTCATTGTCTTCAGAGCTTGTTATCAGGCAACGGTCTTCTAAAACAACGTCTCCTTCTATGGTCCCTACTTGACCAGGTTTTGCAAAGAAAAAAAGGATGAAGCCCTGCTGCCATATTAACATCAAAGTCTCTTACCTTATCTTTAATTTCCTCCCCACATTTCTTTGCTTGTTTGTTTGTCCAAGCTGCCGCTATGTCAGCAATCATTCTATTCATCTAAGCCTCGATTCTCCATCTTGAGTGGCATCTGAAAAATCTATGTCACAATTATCAGCGGCAACATTGTCTCATGGCTCAGAACCATAATCCACTAGCGCTATTCCAATCCCCTCTTTGGTAGTAAGTTTTTGAATGAAATTTGTTTCTGTCCTCTATTGCCTTCATTTTTGTCCTTATACCTTCGGGCCTCGTTTGGTACGCCGTATAGCGCACCGGATAGTACTAATAATCCGGTCTCGGGTGTTTGGTGCGCTTCGTACTAAAATAGTCACCGGCTATTTAAACGAGGCCCACCATTTAGTACCTCTCACACCCGACTAATTATACACCAAAACCTCCGTATAATTGAGTCAAAGTTCAAATCTCTCTCACTCTCTTGGTCTAGCTTGAAGGAAAATGTTTGAATTACAAGTTCATTTAAGCAACACTTAAGCATGTTATTAACAAATTAAAGGCTCTTAGTTAGCATATTAGTACTCAAAAAACAAAACTTTGCTCATGACTTTTGAAGCTTAAATGTTGTAAACCAAGACACAAAACTCAAATCACATTAGTAAGTTGTAACATTCTATACCTTTGTAGAATCTTTTTTGCATGAGCAGGCTAAATACCCAAGAGGGCCTTCAATCTCATCTTGGATGGAACACCTTTGCTTGGAGGAGTTGTGGTTGCACCTTGAATTAAATTGAAGGTTACCTACATTACTTCGTCTCCTACAAAAGATCAAACTTTTCGTAGTTCTTGCATTTGATGAGGATTTGAGTGAGTTTGTATAAAGAACAAATTGTGTTCTTCACACACACACCTAGGGCCCGGCCAGGTATAAATAGTCGATATTAGTCCGATACTGCACCAAAGCCCAACTAATTTAGTCAGTACTTTGTCCGATGACAGATTATCTTATTCGACTGAAATAGTCAGTCCCGATCAGTAGCAACGAGGCCTCGAGTAGAAAATTGATTCTCCGATCTATGAGTATTGGTTGTCGGATTGGAAGTAAAGCACTTGATGAAGGGTGATGGGCTGATGTGTTAGCCCTCATGAAAGCTCCAGACAGTCTCTCATTCTTCTTTTAGTAGTTCTGGAAAGTTCTCCTGCAACTTTTCCATTTTTCCCCACTAGATATAATTTCCATATGCTTCCACAACTTTCTTCAACTTATCAACAATGAGAGCCTTTACTGTATGTAGGTACTTTGACCTTCAATGCCTCATCACTCGGAGCTTATTTAACTTCAAGGTTTAGGTTTCCATTGTCGCATCCACAATTTTTAACATGAGCGTGGTGTAGATCTTTCTTCATAGAATTTCTGCTTCCCTTTCCCAAGTCTGTCAAAGATGTTACTCTTTGGTATCTAACATTTTGGGTTGTGAGGGCCATAGTTTTTGGTCGGGACTCCTCATGGCATCTGCCATCAGTTTCTTTTCTTCATGACCGGTTCTTGGTCCATAATTGCACTCTAAATTAGTATTTCCAGGTCCACACTCACACTTGCACCTGTTACATAGTACTACTCCTCCCTAAACCGTGCTTTGCTTATCAGATTGCTTCTTTTGATCCTCATCCTCTTTCTTCCCTTTCTCCTTTTCCCCAAGTCAAAGGGTTTTATTCATTTTGCCACTTTTGTGAATTTAGGTTAACCATACTAACTAGTACTTCTAGGGAAATAGTCATCAATCATCATAGAGGTCTGTGGTTTTCAAGTAAACTTACCTTTGTTGATCATTTTCCTAAATCCAATCTGGCAAAGCAACACAATTCATTGTTGAATGATTCCAAGAATACGGTTTGCACCATTTTTTGCCTTTGATCTCCTCAACCCTTGGTGCTTTCTTGGTAGAATCTGGTTTAATAATCCTCTCTTTCAGTAGCTCATCATAGATCTCAGATGCCTTTGTTAAATCAGGTATAGCTTTGAAACTTTGGTGGTTTGTTTGTAATATATCCACCTGCTTCTATGGCTGCCTTTTAATCTCTCATTGGCTTCACCAATCCATAACGATTACAAGGTTAACTGGTGGCACCATTTCCACTGCAGAGATTTCCAAGTCTTCAAACATGTCTTCCATTCCTTCCAAGTTTATTCCATGTATTCAAATTCCAAATGATGGACTAGTTTATTGGTTTTGAAGTATGGAATCCTGGAGGACTACTGATGTTGTTACTCTTCGCTTAGCAACCTTTCATATTTGATGGATGCAACAACAATCTCTTGCAAATTACCAAACCTTGCATCACTAAATTTCTTTCTCAAAGAATTTTCAATCAAACATTCGTACAATGACACCCTACTTGCAGCCATTATCCATAGGAAACTTGCATTTCATCTTGAATATTCTTCCGAACCTCATCATGAAGTCCTCAATCGACTCATGCTCAAACTGCTTTACTTCAACAAGATCATTGATAGTGACTTCTGGTTCTATTATATAGGACTGATCAGAAAGCGCCTCAATTTGCCCCCAATTCAAGATTGAATTAGGAGGTGGATGAGAATACCAATGAGAAGCCAATCCAACAAAGAATTCCAAACAACCTGAGTTTGTAGTTGGTATTATCCTCAAAAGGGCACACATTGGTTAGAATACTTCTGAATATGCTCCAAAAAGGTGACACAGATGAATCATCTCCATTGAAAGTAGGAAAATTTGGCACTATGAAATTCATCGGAAAGGGATTATGATCATCTATGTATACTGGATAGAGTTTCTGATAGGTATGCCTTGTATTTAATGGTTCACCATGCCTCAGATTCCTCATCAACAGTCTTCTCAATTTGTTACCTCATTCCTCGACCCTTTGTTCTCACCATTATCCGGCTGTATTATCAGATTGGGGTTTATAAAGGAACCATGAGGAGGAATGTTATTCTCTTCAAAACTTTGTGCATGATCTTCTGTGCCTCCATCAGTTAGGATCAAAGCCACCTCTCCCAGCCATAAATGGCTTCTGAGAACCAGCTCTACCCTAACCAACTATTGTACTAAAGGCAAGTCTCACTTTTGGCGCAAAACATTTGGGAAACATCTCAGGATCTTGCTTCTTTAGGATGCATTTCTCCTTCTTTGCCCCCTCGCTGCTTTAAGTTCCAGCGTTATTAGGAAATAATCCCAACCCCAACTCCAAAGAACTATTGGTTTTAGCCATCTTTTCTTCTAAAGATAGGTTCTTTGTCATCGGGTTGAGGGTAACAATATTCCTTCTTGCCTCTCATCCATCTTTCCTTTAAGAGTCAGTTATTTAGGTAGGATGAAGGCATAATGAGTTCTTCTTCCCAAATTAAAGACGGGCTTTTCATAAGAGCCTTTAAAGCCCTTAATTGGTTTGAGATGAAGGAAACACCCCTTGATCCACCTTGGTTTTGATGGTTGTTGGTGGATAGGCACAAATTCCTTATATATGTCTTGTTGTCAAGTGCAATTTTCTCAAGTTTTAACACGTTAACCATTTTTTATTGCACTTCTTCACTTATTTCACCCTTGTCCGGATTGGGTAGATAATTTGGTATCCTAGGAGCTTGATGGTGATTCAACAGGTCTTGACCCTTTATCCTTCCCTGCCATTTTCTTTGACGAGTTTTGATATGGAAAGAGAGACCTTGAACCTCCTCATGAGATCTCTTGATCTTTCTTCTCTATGCCTTGGCATAAAACGCAAAAAGGATCCCACCGAGCTTGCCAAAATATAGTTCACTATGAAGAGAAACAAACACAGTCGCCTAGCGAGGAAGGTTTGCTTCTCCAGTTGGTTTTAGGCTTCACCACTAGGTCTTCAGAGACTTGGTGAGATCCTTTTAGATTCTTGATTGTCAGGAACGCTACTATTGGCGACAATAAGATATGTTATAATTACATTAGATTATATGTACATTTGATACTTGCACCTCAAGTAATAAAACTTCTTTATAAAGTTGTGCCAATGTTTGGCTCTAACTTGGTTCTTTTTAAGGCCTTGAATGTTAGGACTTTAATTGTTTTCAATATTGGACCAAAACTACTGTGATAAAGTTGGATATAAACTGGTTATATTCGTAATGAGAATCCCTATTTTAGAAAATATATGTATATATATGTATTACATTTATATTTAAAATATTCTTATTAAATTATTACTTATGTGTCTTAATATTATTCCATGTCGTTTTTAAATTCACGGCATGTTGTTTGGAGTTTTCTTGCTCACAAAGTCTATTTATCATTGTGATAAGTTTGCCTTTTCTAAATCCTATCTAGTTTGCCACCTCCTGCTAATTGGCAAGTTGCATATACCAACTCATTTGGATTATATAGACACCTGCACAAACTTAAACACGTCTTCCATGCATGTGTATGTTTACCTATACAATTTTCATACTATTGACATATGCAAGCATGTTAAACTCTATCCATGCTATATCTATATATTAGTAGTATTTTTATATTATTTAAGTTTGGGAGCCACCCTGTTTCACTATAAATAGGTGCAGCCTTATCGTTTATTTTCAAACAAAGGCAGGGACTTTAGTGAGCAATAGGATGGCATGCAATTCACGCATTGGTCACGTAGAGAAATGATACAGAGAAAAAGAAGAAGAGAAAGAAAGAGAGTTTGGGGTCAGAAAGTTCCATGTGTAGAGATTGTTAGTGGGTTTGTCTTGTCGAGGTTCTATCGATCGAGGTGAGTAGTTTATGTAATGTGTTTTAAAAATTTTATTTTATTATAAATGTGAAAACCATGAACTATTGTGGGTTTTGTTCTATTTATAAATCTCTCTATTTCAAGTCAAGCATGTTTAATTTAGTGTGTCGCTTCAATGCGTATATATACATTCTGTGTGGATTGTTGAGATTGTTCATGGAGCATGAGAGGGCAGTGTTGGGTTATCCGAGGGATAAATGCAAGGCACACGGAGACATTAGGGCAGAATGGCCAATTTATGGGTCACGTGTGGTGAGCTATATATTATGAAGGATAACTTGGCACGTGAAAGGACAATGTAATATGGAATTATATGGCTAAAGCTTTTTATATTATTATCATATTTTATAGTGTGTAAAACGGCATGTGCTTAACTGGCATATTACATATTCTACTCATTGGGCGACGGTGGTTGTTGCTCACCTCACCCTTTTAATTTTGAGTATCGGCAAGACATGGACTAGACAACATGAGGTTGTATTAGACAAGGGAAGAGTTTTATTTTGTTATTTTTGTACACTTATAAGATTTTCCGAGTTATTTGTATAACAAACGTTTGTTTCGTTTTTATTTTCATTTTTTGCGCACCGGGTGCGAGTTATTTTTCACCCGACTCCAAGTCCGGGGCATGACAATTCAACTCACGACATGTATGATAAGAGTAGTAAATAAGCAATTGAAATCAATATTTATATTATTAGATATCACAAAACAAAAGAAAGTATATACACATGTATGAACTTAGAACAATTGATAAAACTCTTATCGGATTGGATATGTATCATATTGGTTTAAGATACTTCCTTTTAAAGGATTACAACCAAGAGACTATATGTCTTAAAATTTAGGTAAATCAATACTATGCAAAAAGGTCTAATAGCAGAGCAAATTCTAGTTGATCTTAGAGTCTAAAGGAGGGATTTATTAAAGTCCTAAGGTTTTGGTTTTGGGAAAAATCTTGAGTGGTACGTACCATTGAATGGTACGACTATTGAATGGTTCAGATTAATTTGCAGTGGGCCCCAAATGAATCTTAACCATTTAACATTACGGCCATTTAATGGTAAACCCTGCCAAGATTGAACCCGGTTTTAAGTGATCTTTGGTAAGACAAAAGGAATGAGAAAGGTAAAGGCATAAAGCTTTGGTTTCAAGGCTTATTGTCTGTTTTTGTTGAATGTCCATAGCTCTTAGTCATTTGTTTGTATTTATAGAACTTTCACATCTTCATTCAATGCTTCATATGTTCCTCTTGAACCCAACAGGATTAGTAATGCACCAATGGGAAAGTAATCCAAAATATCTGGTGGTCATAGATTGACCCAATCAGGACTGTGTCTCTACAGAAGATACCATCTCTCCAAAAACACCAGACCACCATCCCTCCAAAAACACCAAAGCACAAGCACTTTGCATTTAATATTCCCAGAAGTCAAGAGGGAAAAACTAGAATTTGGTATCTTTGACAAGTCAAGTGACATAAGCCATGCACTGTTTATATAGAGTAAATTAAAGCCCAAAATTTTCAATTTTTTTTTTTAATCATATTACTAGGTCATCTCAATGCCCAATATTTTTGAATCTAAACAAAACAAAAAAAAAAAACCTGAAAATGGGCATATCGCGAATCTGAGACACCTGCTCAAAACACGTGAGACACGAGATGGCCAAAGTTAGGACCACCGACCCACTGTTTTGGTTTGTTTTGTGTCGGTGGAAGGATAAGGTGCGAGAGAGACTATATAATATTTATTCATCGACAGCCTTTATTATGACCAATTCAATTGATTAGAAAAAGTACTGCTATGGATACTATTTAATTAAATTAAATTTTATAAATTATATAACGTATTTGTTGATAATTAAATTATTATTTAAGTATTGATAATGTGTTTATTTTTTTTTAATGACACATCATATAATTTATAAATACAATCTAAAAAATTAATCAACCTAGCATTACCCATTCAAAAATTAAGAAGACAACCTTAAAAACGTATAGTGTGTTTCATGCATGCTAATAAAACAAATACGTCTCTCAGTCTATTGTGTTGTGCGTATATATTCGATGAGACGGCGAAGTGAGAACCACACAACCAACAAATATTAGCTAAAGATGGTGAACGTTGAAGTAGAAACAATCTCTCCAAGGAGATTGTCAAACCATCTTCTCCAACCCCAAACCATCTTCGCCATTACCAATTCTCCTTGATTGATCAAATAAGTCCCCCCAATTTATACCTCTTTGGTCCTCTTCTATGAATTCAACGGCGAGATCCAACCCGCACCCGCGGTGGCTGAAATATCTAAACACCTAAAGAAGTCCTTATCTGAGGTGTTAACCCTTTTCTACCCACTAGCCGGGCGAGTCAAAATCGACAACCATTTTGTAGACTGCAACGACGGTATACCCTACCTGGAAGCTCAAGTAACCAACTGCCGACTTTGTGATTTTCTCCAAAATCCAATGCCTGGTGAACTCTTTAAACTCATCCCATTTGAACTACATGATCATGCCAATTGAATTTGCCCTAGGCGTCCAGCTCAGTACCTTTGAATGTGGAGGCTTGCCATTGGTCTATGCACTTCCCACAAGTTGGCAGATGGGTTATCTATGCTCATGTTCACCAAAACCTGGGCTGCCATTTGCCGGGAGAAAAGATGAAGCTAAATAGAGCGCCCGGAATTTGTTTCCGCCACACTCTTCCCACCCCGCCAATGATGTCACTGGCTATGGTACGAGCGGTGAACAACAACGAATAAAATAACAAAGAGGTTTGTGTTCAAGGCCCCTACTATAGAGGATCTCAGAGAAAAATATACAGGCCTAGCAGAAGATGATCGTGAAAACGTCCATCGCGTGTTGAAACCATATCCGCTTTCATATGGAGGCGATTCATAGAAAGCTACCAAGGATGATCATTCTATTGATGAGAATATGTTTCATGGGGTGGCCTATACTGTGAACCTGCGTCGGGCTGATCCACCATTGCCACGCTGTTCATTTGGAAATATTTATCAAAGTTTCTTTACAACTCCTTCATCAGCAGCGGAGTCGATGATCAAGATCTTGTCACTTCGGAATCGTAAAGCAGGTACGAGAAGAACTAAGCAAGATTGACAAGGACCATGTGAAAAGGCTACAAAAGGGTGAGCACGGGAGTTACATCAACCAATTATTTCAAAGGCTTGCCAGACCAGGAAAGGTGGTTATGTCTTCCTACAGTAGTCTGTGCAGATTTCCGATATATGATACTGATTTCGGTTGGGGGAGACCTACATGGGTTGCCGTACCGCCGCCGCCCATGAAGAATCTAATAGTTTTAGCTGACACCAAAGAGGCTGGCGGAATAGAGGCATACGTTAGCCTGGCAGATGATGATGCCATGACTAAATTCGAAAGTGATGCCTTCATCCAAAGACGGGTGGGCATGATGAGTCGGGTTTGTTCTGCAGGATCAAACGTAACAGGCCACCCGGCCTGCCGGCCAGCCTATAATCAAGCTAAAAAATTTCACACCCGAAGCCAACCAAGTGTTATTGAGAAACCATTCCCAACTAAACCAATGAAACTCAGGTCAGGTTCGGTTTTATTCAGTTTACTTGTCAAGCTTTTGAAAAAATAATCATAAGTTGTAAGGGCTTGTAGTTGTAGCTCAAGTGGTCAATAGAACATTTACACATGCGCCAGCCGCATCGTGTTTGACAACAACAATCCGTTGCAGCTCCCTTCTTCTTCATGATCCTGGTGGTGTAGGATTCTTCTCTCCCTGGTGTTGGATTCTTCTCCTTTTTGTTATGTTTGTGCTCATTACTTGTATTGCAATTTCTTTTTAATTAATTAGTTTTCCAGTGATTTTTGTTTTCTCGTGTATATATTATTGACAGTTCTTGTACAATTATCTTTCCCCACGTAACTCAAAAAACTCTCTCACATTATTCGACAGCAGCCTAATCCCCTTCTTTCCGAGCGCCCTTAAGTCACTGGCAGCACTTCCACTCCTCTCTCTCTCTCTCTCTCTCTCTCTCTGCTCCTTTCATTCTTTGTCTCAACGAAACAGGAAATCCAATGAACACCAAATTGGGCTTAATTAATTTGCATTTGTACATACACCTCAAATCTCTAGGTTTTATATCAGGGTAGTAGAACAAAGATTCAATGCTGGAGAATGGAATCAAGATCCACCGACACCATGGATCTGGAACCAAGACTGACCTAGAGGTTGCTCACCAAGATTTGAAAATTTAGTCCCATTAGCCAGGGACGAAGCCACGAATTCAATGTTGAGTGGGCTGAATTTACCTTACCAAATATTTTAAACATGTTAAAAATATAGAAAAATAGACGATACGAGTGAATTTTACAGCCCATGTAGCCCTCTTCTGTGTTTCGTCCCTGCCATTAGCTGCCACGGTGGGTGGTCGCCGGTCTGGTGAGCTTTGTTAGACGGACGGGTTTATCTGTGATTTTCATTTTGTGTTATACAATTGTAATTATTTATATTTGAGGGGGCAAAGCAGGAAGCCTGTGTAAAAAAATTTGGTATTTGGGTGTAGAAAGGGTCAAACTTCAATAGTACGTACTATTAAATGATACGTACTGTTGAATGATTTAAGATTCATTTGGGGCCACCGCAAATTAATCTGGATCATTTAATAGCCGTACCATTGAATAGTACGAAGATTTTTCCTGTAGGAAGATAATTATTGAATTCAAATAAAATTTTTCTTAGCAGTATTGATCTCTTAAATGTATACTAGCAATCCTGCCTGCACATGCTATGCATGTGCTGAAAAATATGAAAGAGAGAGAGAAGTTGGAGATTTAGAATAATTTAAATTTATGAGTTTTGCATATATGTGGGACATAATTAATGTTAACAAACTTTGAAGATAAATGGTAAAATTGAGACACAAGTTGAGTTTCAGAAAGTTAAGTGATAAAATTTGAGTTTGTAAGAGTTAAGTGAGACTCGAGTTGAGTTTTAAATTTGAGAAGATGACACATTGGTTGACACATTAAAAAGTCACATTAGTTCTTCGGACATTGGTTCTTATTGGACAATTACCCTTAATTTTTTACTTTGATGGCATTGTGGCAAACCTTTATCAAATATTTGAATGAAATGGAATCAGACGCAACTGGAAAGAAAATTGTAAAAGCCATTGTCAAATATCCTTTCAAAGCTCCGCACCAACTTCCCATCTCACCTGAGCCTTAGTTTTGTCGAAAATTTAGAAATTTGGTGTTAATTCCGGCGATTTACAAAGTGTCCTCCACTTGTTCGATCAAATTCCCAAACCAAACTACACGCTACATTTCGGTGATCTTAGCCAAATACGGCATTCCGTTAGAGGAGTTCATCGCTTCTCCAACCTCCTATATGCATGAACTACTTTCCTTGTCCATGAAATTTTATCTCATAACAGCCCCACATGAAGACACTTAGCACTTCATATATGTTGCGCGAATCAGAAAGAGGCGGCAAAACTAGTGTCTAATGGCAGCTAAAAGATGAGATAAGAATGCATGGTAGGTTGACAAGTGGTTTCAAGGTGTCACTGTGCATGAGATAAGTAATATGGGATTAACAAATGGCTTTGTAAACAACGGTGGAAGGTGGTGGTGTCAACTTATGCAGTCAAGGGGTTAATAACATGACAGCAAGCATATGGTACAATCGATTTTGTAGCACAAGGGCATCACGTGGAAATCGCATGTTGAAAACGTATAGCTTAATTCAGTCTATTGTGTTGTGTGTGTGTGTGTGTGTGTATTCGATGACACAGCGAAGTGAGAACCACACAACCAACAAATATTAGCTAAAGATGGTGAACGTTGAAGTATAAGTAATAATCTCCTCCAAGGAGATTATCAAACCATCTTCTCCAACCCCAAACTCTTCTCGCCATTACCAGTTCTCCTTGATTGATCAAATAAGTTCCCAGTTTATACCTCTCTTTGGTCCCCTTCTATGAATTCAACTGCAGATCCAACCCGAACCCGCGGCTGAAATATCCAAACACCTAAAAAGTCCTTATCTAAGGTGTTAACCCTTTCTACCCACTAGCCAAGCGAGTCAAAATCGACCATCATTTTGTAGACTGCAACGACGAGGGTATACTCCTACCTTGAAGCCTGGCAACCAACTGCCGACTTTGTGATTTTCTCCAAAATCCAATGCCTGGTGAACTTTAAACTCATCCCATTTGAGCTACATGATCATGACAATAGTGAATTTGTCCTCCGCGTCCAGCTCAATATCTTCAATGTGGAGGCTTTGCCATTGGTCTATGCACTTCCCACAAGTTGGCAGATGGGTTATCTATGCCTTCATGTTCACTAAAAACCCAGCTGCCATTGCCGGGGAGAAAAAGCTGAAGCCAAAATAGAGCGTCCGAGCTGTTTCCCCGCCTACACTCCTTCCCACCCGCCAATGATGTCACTGGCTATGATAGGCGCAGTAGTATCACAACTAATAAAGTAACAAAGAGGTTTGTGTTCAATGCCCCTACCAGGAGGATCTCAGAGAAAAGTATACAGGCTTAGCAGAAGATGACGCGGAAAACATCCATCGCGTGTTGAATCTTATCCGCTTTCCTCATAAGGGAGGCGATTCGCTGCTACGAAGGATGCTCATTCTATTGATGAGAACATGTTTCATGGGGTGGCCTATACGAACCTACGTCCCATTACGACTGAAGATCCACTATTGCCACGCTGTTCATTTGGAAATATTTATCAATGTTTCCTTTACAACTCCCTTTACATCAGTAGTAGTGGTAACAGCAGCGGCGGAGTCAGATAAAGACCTTGTCCCACATGGTAAAGCAGGTACGAGAAGAACTAAGCAAGATTGACAAGAATCCATGTGAAAAGGCTACAAAAGGGTGAGCACGGGAGTTACATCAACCAATTATTTCAAAGGCTTGCCAGACCAGGAAAGGTGGTTATGTCTTCCTACAGTAGTCTGTGCAGATTTCCGATATATGATACTGATTTCGGTTGGGGGAGACCTACATGGGTTGCCGTACCGCCGCCGCCCATGAAGAATCTAATAGTTTTAGCTGACACCAAAGAGGCTGGCGGAATAGAGGCATACGTTAGCCTGGCAGATGATGATGCCATGACTAAATTCGAAAGTGATGCCTTCATCCAAAGACGGGTGGGCATGATGAGTCGGGTTTGTTCTGCAGGATCAAACGTAACAGGCCACCCGGCCTGCCGGCCAGCCTATAATCAAGCTAAAAAATTTCACACCCGAAGCCAACCAAGTGTTATTGAGAAACCATTCCCAACTAAACCAATGAAACTCAGGTCAGGTTCGGTTTTATTCAGTTTACTTGTCAAGCTTTTGAAAAAATAATCATAAGTTGTAAGGGCTTGTAGTTGTAGCTCAAGTGGTCAATAGAACATTTACACATGCGCCAGCCGCATCGTGTTTGACAACAACAATCCGTTGCAGCTCCCTTCTTCTTCATGATCCTGGTGGTGTAGGATTCTTCTCTCCCTGGTGTTGGATTCTTCTCCTTTTTGTTATGTTTGTGCTCATTACTTGTATTGCAATTTCTTTTTAATTAATTAGTTTTCCAGTGATTTTTGTTTTCTCGTGTATATATTATTGACAGTTCTTGTACAATTATCTTTCCCCACGTAACTCAAAAAACTCTCTCACATTATTCGACAGCAGCCTAATCCCCTTCTTTCCGAGCGCCCTTAAGTCACTGGCAGCACTTCCACTCCTCTCTCTCTCTCTCTCTCTCTCTCTCTGCTCCTTTCATTCTTTGTCTCAACGAAACAGGAAATCCAATGAACACCAAATTGGGCTTAATTAATTTGCATTTGTACATACACCTCAAATCTCTAGGTTTTATATCAGGGTAGTAGAACAAAGATTCAATGCTGGAGAATGGAATCAAGATCCACCGACACCATGGATCTGGAACCAAGACTGACCTAGAGGTTGCTCACCAAGATTTGAAAATTTAGTCCCATTAGCCAGGGACGAAGCCACGAATTCAATGTTGAGTGGGCTGAATTTACCTTACCAAATATTTTAAACATGTTAAAAATATAGAAAAATAGACGATACGAGTGAATTTTACAGCCCATGTAGCCCTCTTCTGTGTTTCGTCCCTGCCATTAGCTGCCACGGTGGGTGGTCGCCGGTCTGGTGAGCTTTGTTAGACGGACGGGTTTATCTGTGATTTTCATTTTGTGTTATACAATTGTAATTATTTATATTTGAGGGGGCAAAGCAGGAAGCCTGTGTAAAAAAATTTGGTATTTGGGTGTAGAAAGGGTCAAACTTCAATAGTACGTACTATTAAATGATACGTACTGTTGAATGATTTAAGATTCATTTGGGGCCACCGCAAATTAATCTGGATCATTTAATAGCCGTACCATTGAATAGTACGAAGATTTTTCCTGTAGGAAGATAATTATTGAATTCAAATAAAATTTTTCTTAGCAGTATTGATCTCTTAAATGTATACTAGCAATCCTGCCTGCACATGCTATGCATGTGCTGAAAAATATGAAAGAGAGAGAGAAGTTGGAGATTTAGAATAATTTAAATTTATGAGTTTTGCATATATGTGGGACATAATTAATGTTAACAAACTTTGAAGATAAATGGTAAAATTGAGACACAAGTTGAGTTTCAGAAAGTTAAGTGATAAAATTTGAGTTTGTAAGAGTTAAGTGAGACTCGAGTTGAGTTTTAAATTTGAGAAGATGACACATTGGTTGACACATTAAAAAGTCACATTAGTTCTTCGGACATTGGTTCTTATTGGACAATTACCCTTAATTTTTTACTTTGATGGCATTGTGGCAAACCTTTATCAAATATTTGAATGAAATGGAATCAGACGCAACTGGAAAGAAAATTGTAAAAGCCATTGTCAAATATCCTTTCAAAGCTCCGCACCAACTTCCCATCTCACCTGAGCCTTAGTTTTGTCGAAAATTTAGAAATTTGGTGTTAATTCCGGCGATTTACAAAGTGTCCTCCACTTGTTCGATCAAATTCCCAAACCAAACTACACGCTACATTTCGGTGATCTTAGCCAAATACGGCATTCCGTTAGAGGAGTTCATCGCTTCTCCAACCTCCTATATGCATGAACTACTTTCCTTGTCCATGAAATTTTATCTCATAACAGCCCCACATGAAGACACTTAGCACTTCATATATGTTGCGCGAATCAGAAAGAGGCGGCAAAACTAGTGTCTAATGGCAGCTAAAAGATGAGATAAGAATGCATGGTAGGTTGACAAGTGGTTTCAAGGTGTCACTGTGCATGAGATAAGTAATATGGGATTAACAAATGGCTTTGTAAACAACGGTGGAAGGTGGTGGTGTCAACTTATGCAGTCAAGGGGTTAATAACATGACAGCAAGCATATGGTACAATCGATTTTGTAGCACAAGGGCATCACGTGGAAATCGCATGTTGAAAACGTATAGCTTAATTCAGTCTATTGTGTTGTGTGTGTGTGTGTGTGTGTATTCGATGACACAGCGAAGTGAGAACCACACAACCAACAAATATTAGCTAAAGATGGTGAACGTTGAAGTATAAGTAATAATCTCCTCCAAGGAGATTATCAAACCATCTTCTCCAACCCCAAAC
>JAEHOF010000364.1:0-13246 GCA_018257905.1 Gillenia trifoliata | reverse complement strand
ATCAATTTAACAATATTGACTAATCTGTGGAGATACTTTCCTTAACAGATCAAGCCATTGAAGTTCATCAACTTGTCTCATCCTTGATGAATTCATTGGACGAGGGTGACGAGCGAGCCAAGTTGGCTTGGAATGATTGCTTGGAGCTCTATGAGAACACTATCGACAATCTCAATCGTTCGATTGGCTCCAACAACGCGTTAGACACCAATATATGGTTGAGTGCTTCTATTTCGAATCAACAAACATGCCAAAATGGTTTCACCGATCTCAACATTCCTACTTACCATTTACAATCTTTTCCAAATTACGTCACGCTAACAAGCAACTTGTCCAAGCTGATTAGCAATTCACTATCTATACACATGGCATCAACTTCTTCACAAACCATGCATTTTATCAAACAATTTCGTGGAAGACGTTGGAGTTCTCTTTCAAATGATGGGTTCCCGGAATGGGTGTCGGCAGCCAATCGAAAGCTACTCCAATCAACTGCAGGTGGACCAAAAGCTAATATTGTTGTAGCACAAGATGGGTCCGGAAATTACAAGACAATTACTGAGGCTGTGGATGCTCTGGACAGGTTACGCGGTGGGTCGACTAAAAGATTTGTTATACACGTGAAAGCAGGAGTTTACAAAGAGAATATCGAGATCAAGAAGACAATGAAGAACATCATGTTCATTGGAGATGGAATGAATGCGACAATTGTTACCGGCAATAGGAACGGCAAAGATGGTTGGGAGACATATCTCTCTGCAACATTTGGTACGTTTATTTGAAACATTAACAAAATTTGAATAAGTTAATTTTAAGGGTAATAATTTCTTTCACCAATCCGTGAACAAGCTAATTTAGAAACTTTAGGTGGCTCAGGTGGCTATAGACCAATTTAATTAGGTCATGCTCAATTTGAAAGGCAATTGACCTTTACCTTGAAAATGCATGATTACTCAAATGAGAACTATTAACTCGACCCTCCTTCTTCCTTTCCATTAGTTTCTCACTTTGCTCCTCTATCGTTCTGTTTCATACGAAGGAGTGGGCTAACCATGGTAAATTATATTTATAAAATAGAACAATACAAAAATAATTTACCTACAATTTAGCTTTGCAAAACTAAAACAGTATGTAACTTTGCGAAAACAATAGGTAAATTATATTCATAAAACTAAAATTATAGATATATTACTTAGTGATCTGAAAAATACTACTAAAATCGTAGATACATTACTTAGTGACTTGAAAAAAACTGTAGATTACTTATAAAATCTGCTTCTAATTGACATAGGTAAAATATATTCAAAAACTAAAATTGTAGATACATTACTTTGTAAACAATAGTGAATGACACCTTGAGCGAAAACGGGCGTGTGGGTTACCTGGATAATCATTTTATTTCCTGAAAATATGACTTTAGCCCTTGAAATTTAATTTTCTCTATATAAAACCCAACATAAGTTTTTTACTCGAATATAACCCATTGAGTAGACTCCACATAAGCAAATTCATTAATTATGTTTGACTTTACACATTTTAAATTTTTTGGATGCCTAAAATACCCATATTTGAATGTTTGATGTACACAATTAATTCCATACAGGTCGTAAGGGAGAATTAATAACTTTCCAAAACGAAAAAAAGAAAAAAAATATTAATGTTACAAATTCATTGCCTTATATATAATAACAATAAAACATGCCTAATATATGTAATAATACATGCTTAATTAATGTCACGAAAATTATATTTTACATATAAATGTAGGTAAATTATTTTACACACACACATGTATAATAAAAAAAAAAAAAACATGCCTAATATATGTAAAAGTTCATGCAATATAATTTACCTACAAAATAAAGAAATGTTATTTGGTTCAAAATTAATTTACCTGTATTTTACATAAAAATATAGGTCAATTATTTGCATATAAAATAATAATAAATGCAAAATAATTTACCTACAAAAATAAATAACGTGCTAATCATAAATAAATTTATATATAGGTAAATTAATTAGTACATATAAATTTATATATATGTTATTTAATTAAAAATTAATTTAACTATATTTTACATAAAAAGTATAGGTAAATTATTTGCATACCATAAATTTATAATTGTGAAGTCAACTCTTGAAAGAATACAATTTTTCACTCCCACAAATAGTGCACCTACTATTTGAATTTTAAAATGTTAAATTGCTTTATTAACATAATTAGGGTATTGTGACATAAGTTGTAAATAATTTGTAATAATAGATTACTTATTTTCCCACATGTCAACAAGTTTGAATTTTAAGTTTTATTTGAATGTTTAAAGATAGATGGGTTTAACCGTGACTTTTTTGACCTACAACGTGTATAGTGCCGTACAAGTTTTTTCATAATATATGTTTAATTATTCACAAAATAATAATTTGTCATTTACTTAAAACTCAGGGGTTAGTGGGGTCGGCTTCATTGCTCAGGACATGACATTTGAAAACATAGCCGGACCTGAGAAACACCAAGCCGTTGCGTTGCGCTCCAACGCTGATCAATCAGTGTTCTATCGGTGCAGTTTCAAAGGCTACCAAGATACCTTGTACGTAAAGTCTGAACGCCAATTCTACCGCGAGTGCGACGTATACGGCACCATAGATTTTATATTTGGTGACGCCATGGCGGTACTTCAAAACTGCAATATTTACGTGAGAAAACCAATGAACAACCAAGTAAATGTTGTGACGGCGCAATCTAGGGACAACCCTCATCGGAAGACAGGCATTGTTATTCACAACTGTCGTATCACAGCCACAGACGACTTGAGACCTGTGCATATTTGGATTATAATGAGGATAAGAAGTGGTGCATTTCCTTCATTTGGTAGTCTTCTTATATTAGGTTGAAATGAACTTCAAAACACTAGATAAAGGCTTGGGTTCTTTAGATATTGACCCTTACAACTCATATTTCTTTGCAAAAAACCTATCTATATTTAATCATCCAATAACAACCCAAAAATCAAATAAATTGCAATGTAAGAATATAAGTAACCTACTATTACAGATTATTTACAGCTTATGCCACGTACATTTTATACCACACTTGAATTTTGGCTCAATCAAAGGCAATAAAATATAATGAAGTTTGGTAACGTTATTTTTAGTATTTTTTTTTATCCAACAGTATATAATGCACATTTCCATATATCTTTAGTTCATAACCACATAATTTTTTAGGGTAAATTATTTACTTCTATATAATAGTAAAATGTGCCAAATTGTCATATTGTAGGTAATAAATATAATATTCTTATATATACATATATATATATATATTTTTTTTTTTAATTTACCTATATAAATAAAATTGCCATATTGTAGGTAATACATATAATATTCTCATATATGTTATTTTTTTTATAACTTACTTATAAACTAATTTACCTATTAAAACATAAACATTATGACACACCCCGACCCGTATAGCCACGTGGACCCGGATCTCAAGGCGTGCTGACCGACCACTCCGTAGGAGTGACGAAGTCATAGGAAGATTAATTAAGGAATTTAGAAATAATAAGCAAGATTAAATCAGAGTTTAACAAAAATACGGAAGTGTAATGTGGGTAGAACCCATTATTACATAGTGTCAGAGCTAGGTGCAGTAAAGGAAATTATTCCCATCCGTAAGATGGATATAAATTTACCTATAATTTAATTTATCTACTTAATACATAAACAGTAGGTAAATTATTTTATACTAAAAACATAAAACAATATGTAACCAAAACATAAACCAATTTTACCTATAAAAACATAAATAGTAGGTAAATTATTTTCTTAACATAAACAATAGATACATTATCTTCGTGATGGAAGTTTTTTTTTTTGTCGAGTGATGAAAGTTAAAAAGATAGACTATTTCACTAAAATAATAGGTATGGTTAAATGTATTGCTTGCTTTGACAAAAGTTAAATGTATTGTTGAATTTCCTCAAAAAAATTTCAAATTAACTCCTACATCAATTTGAACTAGAATTAATGGAGAGTTACAAGACCTTCTCTAATTGATTGCATATGATAAATTACTACCAATTATAACATTAATGCATTTTTTTTTGCAAAATAATTAATCTCCCTTCAAATCAGCATATAATTAATTGTATACATAAAACATGTAAATAAGGGTATTTTAGGCATTTGGTAAATAAAAAATGTGTGAAGTCAAACATAATTAATGAATTTGCTTATGTGGAGCCTAATCACTGGGTTTTATTCAAGTAAAAAAATTATGTGGGGTTTTATGTAGAGAAAATTAAGTTTTAGGGGCTAAAGTCATATTTTCAGTAAAGGCTTTGAAATGAAATTCATAATCATTACAAAAACATAAACAAAGAATTTACAAATCCGTCTGAATTTATTGTATCTAGTCACTTAATTCCCTCTAACTTTTTGTAATGTTTTTTTTAACTAGATTTAATATAAAATTTTCGACATTTTCATCTCTCGTCTCGCTTCTTGTTTCTTGCCAATCTCTCGTCCCGACTTCTTCCGTAGGGACTTGAGTAGAGAAAAATAAAAGTCACAATATTGCGTGAAACTAAGGCCCATTATAACCAAAGTGAAGGTGACTAGGTCCATTCATCCAAAGATGTTACTAGGACCATCATTCTACCAAAAATAAATTACTAGGCCCATCTCAAAAAGCTCACAACCCATTTGTTTGTGTGTTTTTGTTCAGGAAATATATGCACACGGGAAATAATTCTCTCTAAATCCACTTTTTCATAACCTATAGATATAGACTAGCAAAGAGACCCGCACGATGCTGGGGTTTTTAAAAGCATAGAAAACGTGCAAAAAATTCTAAATATATGTACGATATGCTAGACAATTTACATATGTGTAAAAATATATTTACAACCCTTTTTATAATAAGGAGCATGTCCAAGGGTAGGGTTTACAACTCTAGTTACACATTGTTTCCCTCTGGTTCAGCACTTTTGAACTTATTTAATTGATATTTCAGAGCTTAGTATTCTTTCTTGTTACAAATTGGGAGAATGGAAGTTGTTAATGTAAATAATTTCTACTTACAATTTTTTGATGAGTTGCTAAACCAAATTTGATTCCAATGATTTCCCCATCTAAAATATTTGAGGTCGAGGCCTCCTCCATTTCCTTTATGCTTAAGAAACTGCCATGGAAGCGAGAGGTGTATATATATATATGGGAAGGATCCATAGCACCATATTTTAGACACAATTTTAAACACAAGATTTTAACCATTAGATTAAGACAATATTAATGGCTGAGATTAAACAAGACAATTAATTTATTATTATTCTTTTAACAATACTTTTATTCAAAATTAATATTATTTTATCAAATAATAATAATTTGCACATAACCCAATCTACTTTACCCTCGCCAAACATGAAACAATGCTGAAATATCAAAACTGTATCTCTTCTTCTTCTTCTCCATTGCCAGCCGTTGCAGACCAAGAGTATTATCCTATTTCTTGGTCGCAGACACCTGCATCTCACATCTCCTGTGAAAACATTTTATGCAAATCCTTGTTCTTTAGCGGCACCAACGTATTAAAAAAGTATTAACTAATCTCGGCTGGGCAGTGATCATTAATGGGTGCTTAAAATTAACAAAATTGAGATTATAAAAACATTGTTGAGTGACATTCAAAGGTGATGAACAAGGCAATTTAAGCCTCTCGCAGACCACGTCTCATGATAATAATATGCTCCAGAGAGTTCAAGCCATATTTCTTTCTATTAACAAATTTTCCAATAAGAGTATGTCTTGCCAAAAATCAAAGGTAGTTTGATGGAATTTTTTATTTCCCTCTGAGGAACTATCTAAAATCAGTAGGCACAAAACCAAAAAATCAGAAACCAAAACCGATGACATTGGAGTCGGCCGGAGATGGGGACCAAATCGGAGGTCGTCAAAGTTGTGGGTTTCTTGTGTCGCCGACCAAGAAATGCAATGTGCTCTTCTTGGTATACAATTGTGAGAAAAGAGACTTGGAGAAGGGTGGGGAAATGGAGAAGATGGAGAGTTTTCAATATTGCTGCACATTTGGTGAGGTTGAGGTCAGATAGGTTTTGTGCAACTTATTATTATTTTTGATAAAACAATATTAATTTTGAGTTAAAAGAATAATAAAAAAATTAATTGTCTTGTTCAATCTCAGTCATTAATATTGTCTTAATCTAATGGTTAAAATCTTGTGTTTAAAGTTGTGTCTAAAATATGGTGTCATGGATCCTTCCCCATATATATATATATATATATGTCCCTCCCGTGTGGCGACGCGGGGGCGTAAAAACCGAAAGAAATTGATGACCCTGACAAAAGAAAAGAAAAGCTATCGACTTATCTGGAGATAGCAAGAGGGAAACAAGTGGAAAAACGTGTAACCCCTGGGCCTAAAATCAGGACTTTGTAGGAAAAACATTTTGTATGGGCTATCTCCCCACTCTTTCAGAGTAATGATATTCAAAATAATCAGTTTTGAGAAAGCAATCATATGTTTGTTATCACTACGATAACGATGTAGAATGCTAATGGAATTAGTTTCAACCAAAAGACATTCGTACCAGAACCTAATTTTCAGGCCTTGTTTCAGATGATCTTTCAGATAAATTTCAGCGACCTTTTTGGGCTCAATCAGCCGGTCAGAAGATTCAATAATTTGCAAAGGGATTTCTTGAGTCCAGTGAAATGGGTTTTTGTCTGTACCTTTCTGTTTGTGAACGTCAAACGATTGGGCTTTGGACAAAGGATTGGGAGATCCTTTGCGAGTGCCGTTTGCCACATCTGTGCAAGAACCGTTTTGATCCAGAACAGGTTAGTATAATTATTCTGCTGTATCACAGTAGATAACTCACCCAACCTTTCTTCACTGGTATCCTTGTAAGGTGCTGCAAGGGTTCCTTGATCATTTATGAAGATTGCCGTATCTGGCGGATGAATGGCCTTTTGTTCTTTACCTGTTTTAGTGTTATAAGTCCTGAAAGGATTATCAATAACACTAATGCATTCCATATATTCAGGCCAGCATTTCTTCTTAGCATGATAGTTATACCAGAAGAAAAAACAACAGTTAATTCGTTTCTTCTTCATAAACTTATGATGCCTTTTATGCAACCATTCAACTCCATCCTTTTCATAAGTGAGTTCTATCCAAGCTCTCATTATCATGTTATCATCATGCATATAATTTCTAGTATGAAAAGAATAATCAATTTTAAACTTAGAAATCATATCAATCTTGGAAATTACATTAATCGTAGAGTCCACATCGCTCCACATTGGTTCTGGCTGAATCGGGTTTCTCCGAGCCAATTGTTCAAGAGGTTCATCTTTATAATAGGGAATCTGGATTTGTTGTTCCGTTCTTCGTAATCCTGCTAAAAGATTTGGGTCTGGTTCTGCATCCAAAGGGTTAGCAGTTCTGGACGAAATAGATCTTAACAAAGACGGGTTTGCCGTTCTAAAAGAATCTACGCTACGTCTAGAAGAGTCAACACTTACTCTAGCAGACCGAGTATTTGAAAATCTTACCTCTACGTCTCCATCTTCGAATTGATTGATGTCTGACGGTTCTCTGTTCTGGAGAGGCCTTGTTGGTGCTGCTTCTGGCAACATCCATCTTTCAGGCAAGGTGATCTCCTTCCACCTTATGAGTTTGGGTACCACAGTGTTTAACCCTGACTATATATATATAGTCAAGCGGAAATTTTTAGTAAATTCTAGGGGTGCGCAAACGGGTCTTGGACCCGCGGGTCGAGGCGGGTCCAAACAATTCGGGGCGGGTTTGGGGCGGGTCGAAAAAAGTTGAAAGTAAAACGGGGCGGGGCGGGTCCAAAAAGATAAATAACGGGCCCCTGACCCGGACCGTATATATTGAATCTAAACCGTTGATTTAATCCCACTTAAATGAGATTAAATCAACACCGTTGATTATCAGGGCAACGCTTTACTGAGTTTACTCCTTTCTTCTTCCTCTGCTCTGCAATCCTGTGCCTGCCTTCCATAGTCCACTTCCATCTCTTTCCTTCATCGAATTCCAGTGGCCCTCTCATTTCTCCCATCTTCTAGACTTCCACATAAACATGCTGTTAAGGCAAATCTGCTTCTTCGCGAGCCAATCTGCTTCACTTGGAGGGTTTCACTTGGAGTCCAATCTAGTTATTCGCGAGCCGCGCCGCGACGACCTGCTCGGAAGGTTTCACTTGGACCCAATCTCTCTTCTTCCTTTCAGGTGATTTCTTAATTTTCCATTTTGCTCCTAATTTTTAATGATTTTGGAGATGATTGTAGAAGCCCCATATGAAATATGCTGCTTATCGCATAGGAAACATATGAAATATGTATATGGAATGTATTGATTTTCTAAAAGATTGTTTTTACCTCAACCTCTTGATAAGAACCATCTCTAAGGATTGGTTTTGTCAATTCTAAAAGGAACAAATTCTCTCTATCATAGTATCTCAGTTAGTGCATTTAGGAATTGGAGCATGAATTCTGAGTCAATACAAATTCCCTACGTATCTCAGTTAGTACATTTGCGAATTGGAGCATGAATTCTTGGGTTCTAATAATCCAGCTTCGGTCATGCAGTAGCCTGAAGTTTTATTTAACCACATTGATTTAAGTTCAAACAATCAAACCCAAAAATTGGTAAATTGATGATTGGCTGCTTGATGCCTAGTCATTTTCTCACAAAACCAACAGAATGGCCTGTTATGGATGTTTGATCTGCTTGCAGACTGACATTTTATATGTAATGTAACCTGCCAAAGAAAACCATTATATTTGAAAATATGAGTGTGTGTATGTGTGTGTTATATTTTAGGTATTGATTGATCCACATTTGATAGGAGTGAGTGGATTTAAGGTATGTCGTGTCCTGTATCTTACAAATTTTGTTCTTAAGTGAGGTTTTGTTTATAAAGCCTGCTTTAATTAGGTATACTTTCTCATTAGGAAACCAGTTCGTATGAGTTGGCGTTGCCCTGCTCTCCATGGTCATGGTGCCACCAATCTTTGCAGACTTGCAGTAAATGGTTCTTGACTTGGGTTGGTCTGCAAAATGTACTCACATCTTGCTTATAGTTTATTTTGAAGTATGGATGTTATTAAGTTATTTTGGATGTTATTTTGATATTTGGAATTTGATTGTTTGAATTGAATTGGATGTCTATATTTGATGATGTTTGGAATTTGGATGGCTAGTGGCTACTGCTTTTTTTTTAGTTGGATTTGGAATTTTGGATTGCAGGCAGAGGCAGCAGCTTGCTTACTGCCTTTTTTTTAGTGCAGACCTTTTGGTTGAATGGAATTTTAGATTGCAGGCAGCAACTTGCTTACTGCCTTATTTTGAGTGCAGCAGTAGCTTGCTGCCTTTTGGTTGTGTTGGATTTGGAGTGCAGCAGCTTGCTGCCTTTTTTCTTTTTTTTTTTAATTTTTTAAATTTTTTTTATAAACAAATTGGACCCGTGGACCCGTAGGCCCCGACCCGTTTCAAACGGTCCGGGTTAGGTTCGGTTCCACTTCTAAGAATTTGGCAACCCGTCCCGCCCCGCCCCGTTTCAAATACAAACGGGTCCAATCCGGTTCCTCCATTTTTGGGCCCGGCCCGACCCGTGCTCACCCTTAGTAAATTCAATATGAAGTCCGGATTTTGGCAAATTCAGATTCATGAGGATGACAAATACAAAACTGCATTTGTCACTCATTTCGGTCACTATGAGTGGAATGTAATGCCCTTTGGGCTCAAGAACGCACCAAGTGAATTTCAGAATATCATGAATGAAATATTCAATCAATATAGTCATTTCACCATTGTTTATACTGATGATGTTCTAATTTACTCAAAGTCAATTGATGAACACTGGAAACACCTCCACATGTTTTCCAGGATCATTAAGTCAAATGGTCCTGACCCATCCAAATAAGTCATGAGATTATGGAATTCTGTAAAAAGGAAATTCATGATCTTCTTAGTAAAGGAATTATTAGAAAGAGTAAGTCATCTTGGTCTTGTCCAACTTTTTATGTTCAGAAGAACGCTGAACTAGAAAGAGGGGTTCCAAGATTAGTCATCAACTACAAACCTCTCAAAGAGGTATTGGAATGGATTCGGCCAGGTGAACTACTGAACTTTTGTTACAATCCGTCCCAAAATTTTATGTAAAATTACCAAAATACCCCTAGTGATCAAATGTTGACTTCCTTTGACTTTTGCGAAACGACATGTGGAAATTATTTTCTTTACATATTCAAGTAGTACTCATCGATACGAACACGTGGACGCAAGGGGAACTCAATTTGTAGTTAAAACGAACGTTTTACGGTACTTTAAAGTTTATGGGCATTTAGTAATTTTCACACCCGTAAGTTAAACTAGGGTTTTTGAGTTTTGGGCTGGATTCTGTGCAGCTATTCCTCTCTCTCTCTCTTTCTCTCTCTCTCTCTCGACCAACCTCACAAAATCGTACACCGAAACCCTAGATTTTGGTTTAATCACAAAACCATCAAACCACCACACGAAATCATAGCCATTACGATCGTCTCGTCATTCTTGACGAGACTGTGATTTCAGAATCCTTAAACTCGAACCAAATTGGCCAAACCGATATCGAAACGGAAACGACAAACTGTTCATCAAAGTTCGTGACAATTCCGACCTAGGTAAGCCTCAAAATCATTTCCATTGGTTTTATCACATTGAGTAGGTTCAATTCCACATAAAGAACGTGAATTTTGGTGCAGTTTTGGAGTAGAATGGATTTAGGGTTTGTCCGAAGCTTTTCGGCCAATTTCAGGCCATCTTCGGCCATTTTTCCGGCCCCAATTTGGGATGAAAATGTTCTACTCTTCAATTAATTCATTTTGATATATGGATCGTCGAATTTGGCTAAGAAATGAAGATATGAATTTTTGAAGTTTTAGGACAATTTCAGCATTTTTTTCCAGATTCCTGCGAACCAGACGGCGGCGGCTCCGGCGACCGGCTAGAGGTTGAAGGAGAGGGAATATTCTGTTACGGTAACGGAATTTTCCTGACGGCTTCAGCATATTCCGTTAACTTTAACGGCGATGACGTCAGCAGCACGTGGGATGACGTCAGCAGCACGTGGGATGACGTCAGCAGCACGTGGGATGACGTCAGCAAGCGTGTGGGATGACGTCAGCAAGTGCGTGGCGACACGTACCAGCGAGTGGCAACTCCTCCCAGCGCGTCCGGCCGCTTTCCGGCGCACGGAGGCGGGAAGGTTTTCGAGTCCCGAAAATTATTTTTCGAGCCCGTTTTCGCTAAAATAATGTTATTTTTAGATTCTTTTTATAAAAAGGTTTTATTTATTTATTTTAGGGATGTTTTTAATATTATTCCCTAATATTAAATAGGTAATCCTACGACTGGGCGCTCCGAGAAACGCAACACCGAGGAGGAATATACTCCCGAGTACTAGTGAGTGGATTTTTGTTTTAACAAATGATTTCTATGCTTTGCAATATTTATGGTGTTGATATATATATGTTTTTAAATGATTTTGAGGCATGAATATATATTTATATATATTATGAAATGGTTTTAGATTATGGTTTTGGTTATGCATAAAGGTATTGGTTTTTTATATGGATTTTAATAAGTCTACCTATTTATGCAATGTTCGAGTAATTGTGAAATTATGAAGTATAAGATATTCTTTATTTATACACATGATGTATATATGTATGTTTTCAAACACACTTGGTATGCTTTCACTACGTTGTAGTACCGTCTCACGGCCGTAGGACAAGTCTCACATGTTTGGGTCACACGCACTATACCCCAGGAGTATTGTCCGGTAAATACCTTAGTGCAAGCTTGTCTTACGTTTATGTTTATTTTTGGGGGAAGGCCCCACAACGTAAGAACTCGGGTGTGACGCGCTATTGCGCAAGTGCTTACATGTGTGTGGTACTAGGAGTACAAATGGATTGATAACGTAAAGTGCTTGTACGGGGACTGGGATGAGGTTCCTCAACACGTACATGGGTGATTGCACATATACCCTGTGTTGGTTTTCTTTATTATAATTATTGATCTATATTGTGGTATGACTTTTGGAAATATAAATGGTTCTTAACGGATTGTACTTTGAGGTTTACTTCCAGCTATATATACATAGTATGATTTGACATATATTACGGTAGTATGATTTTATACCTATACTAATTTTCAAACAGGGGTTAATATGTTGAAAAGAGAAAAGGGTTTAGAAAACTTTATTTTTCGTCCACTCACACTTTTTGTTTTTGCGCCCCCTTCAGCACTTAGTAGCGGTGCATCTGGTGAAGTCGAGGCATCTGATTGGCAGCTCTGATTTCTTCTCGACAATGTAGGGATTTATCTTTCATTCAATTTCTCTAATAATATACATCCCTGTTATGGATAGAAATTTTAGAAGCTTGACTCTATATTTTATTTCCGTTGCTTTATATTAGTTACGCTCTGAACCTTGTGCATACTTATAATGATTTCCGCAAACTATTTGACGGTTGAATCGTTTAAATTAAGTGTTGTCATGCATACAATGGCTTCGTCACTTACGAGTGTCGGCCAGCACGCCTCAAACTCGGGGTCCGCGTGGATTTCGAGGGCGGGGTGTGTCAACTTTGATATTATTTTTCTACTATAATTCTTAAACAGTAAATTTTAGACAATATGTTATCCCGTGAACCCTAAGACGATGATGTTGTAGCCATCACCGTGTTATCCCTTGTCCTTGCCCCCTGTGGCAATTTTCCTATGGTGTTTATAGGATGATAGACAACCCTAGCCACAAATTTAAACACAATTTCTAGGCCATTAGATGCAACTACATTTAAAGGCTCAGATTCAAGCTTTATTTGGTTTGAAATGAGTTTTTGATATGGAGGATGAAGAAAGAACAAAAAGGAGTGAAATGAGGGAATTTGGGAGGAGATAATTTGGGAGAGGGAGAGAGAAGAAAGAAATTATAATTAATGATAAAGGAAAGAGAAAGAAATCATAAATGAATTAATCTAGTTAAAAATAAAAAATCAAATTAATTGCCATGTTGGATTACATCTCAACTATTAAAAGTTGACTAATCTAATGTTTAAAAATTGTGTACAAACTTGTGTCTAAAATATGGTGTCATGGACCCTTCCCGTATATATATATATATATATATATATATATATATATATATATATATAT
>JAEHOF010000255.1:0-22882 GCA_018257905.1 Gillenia trifoliata | reverse complement strand
TTTGTGGAGGAAGAAGACATGAAGGATCATGCTCTAATCCTTCACAGTGAGAAATTAGCAATCGCCTTTGGGCTTATTAGCGTGAGTCCTTCTCAACCAATTCAGGTTGTGAAGAATCTTCGTGTTTGTGGAGACTGCCACACAGTTGCTAAGCTTATATCTAAGCTTTATGGTAGGGAGATATTGCTGAGAGATCGATATCGGTTTCATCATTTCAGAGACGGGCACTGCTCATGTAACGACTATTGGTGAAAATGGAAGGTTTTTGCTAAACCCTGAACCCCATAACCCTACAAAACGATATAAAATCGTTTATTGTGTTGGCTCTCTCTGTGTAGATAGACCTAGCAACGTATTGTAATTCAGATAATCACAGAACCATTAGATAAGTAGAAGGTAAGTGTCATTTTGTTGACCCTCCTCTCGTGATTGTTTGCTTTGAGAGGTAGTCGTTTCGAGAGTGATACGATTCTTAGGAATAATACATATAATTTGCTGAACTACGCACGGAAACTCGACGAGTCACCTAGATTTAAGTTGATTATCAATGCGGCCAAAAACAGAATCGGCGGTGAAGGTGGTGTCGATCCTTGGCGTATTATTATCACCGGTCATTCTCTGGGAGCGGCTTTTGCGTTACAAGTGAGAATGTACTTTGCAAGTCAAGGTATCATGATCAAATGCCTGGCGTTTAACCCAGGATTCTTCATCCCCAACTTTTTTCCCACCCGTACGAAGTTTAAAGTCTTTTCAGAAGCTACTAATCCTCCTCCTGCTGCAAATCCTCTTGCTGCTGCCACCCTCTACATCAACAAGCACAATCCTTTGTGCAGCCAATATCTAAACCAAAAATTCGAGAATTTGTTCGCCACAATGTTTATTACAAAGAAAGACTCCAAAGGCTTCATATATGACCACAACATTGCACAATGATTGTCAAAAGTGCTGGACCTCAACTACGAACACACAAAGAGTGGACTGCTGCATGAACAACTGAAGGCCCAAAATGAAAAACAACTTCAAATATAGTTTTAGTTTAGTCTTAGATATGCTTAGTTGAGGACAAGAATGAATTTTGAGTAAGTTGGTTGATTTTGGGTTGCAACAATTGTAATTTGGTAAATGCAATTGTAGCCTTGGTCTATGTTTCATAATATGCAATGTATTTTTCATCTAGCTAGGATTATTGTAGTTTATCTTTAAGCTTGTTTGTGTTTGCCAACACCAAATAGTTATTCTAATTGAGATTTGTACTAGTTACTTCATAATGTTTAATGTGGCTTCTTTGTTTGATGTATAAAAAAATGAGTTTAGATGAAAAAAATGACAAAAATAAGTTTAGAACTCACAAACCTATATCATAAAATTAAGATTGCTCACATTTTTAAAATAGAAGGCATGTCAAGCAAGTTCAAAAAAAAAAAAATTGAAGTTGATGTTTAGTTAAATAACCAATATCATAAAATTTAAAAACTCATATTATAAAATTGATGCCCACCGAGACACATTATCTCCAACTTAATTCTCAGCCCTAACAAGTTCAAAATTTTTTTCAAGTCGATGTTTAGATAAAGTAAACTTAACCAAAAGCTATCATTTCTTAGTAAAATGTTACCATCTAGGCCCTAAAGTACCATAGTAAATGTATTTCACCACCTTATTTCTAGCAGACGGTTTTAGGATAAGAATATAAATAACAAAGTAAACCGTACGTAGAAAAGAAAAAAAAATGCAATTTGAATTAGTTTGATCAAGTCATTTTGCGTTTAACAATTTCATTTTGAAAACTAGAATTAATAATAATAAAAAAAAAGAGATGTCATCAACAAATGGAGTTGCAATGTTTTACAAATCGAGAATAGAATCAACAATATCATATATCACTTCCATGTAAAAGAGTAGAATGCAGCCCAATCTCACATTCATAAATCTCATTCACCCACAAGAAGCTTGTAATAGTAATTGAAAGAAATTTACCTCCATTAGAATGGCATATCCCCTAGCCCTTTCTTGGAAGACTAACACATTATAAACAACAATGAAAACAATGAGTGCAAATGTGACTACTATGAACCTAAAATATCCAAATTCAATGCTACTTTTTAATAGTCCTTATGAACATTGGATGTAAATTTCTTTTGATTATTGGATGTATTTCCATTTCATCCAAACGTTCATTGCGCAACCCACCATACTCATCATTTGAAGCATCCCATAGTATGATATAAATTAACTATTTCAATTGTCTAATTATGACATGAGTGCATCAATAGCATCTCTCTATAAATAAGGGACAATAACAACGTATCTTATTGATTTGAGAGAAGCTAGAGAAAGAGATTTGTGGAGGAAGAAGACATGAAGGATCATGCTCTAATCCTTCACAGCGAGAAATTAGCAATCGCCTTTGGGCTTATTAGCGTGAGTCCTTCTCAACCAATTCAGGTTGTGAAGAATCTTCGTGTTTGTGGAGACTGCCACACAGTTGCTAAGCTTATATCTAAGCTTTATGGTAGGGAGATATTGCTGAGAGATCGATATCGGTTTCATAATTTCAGAGACGGGCACTGCTCATGTAACGACTATTGGTGAAAATGTAAGGTTTTTGCTAAACCCTGAACCCCATAACCCTACAAAACGATATAAAATCGTTTATTGTGTTGGCTCTCTCTGTGTAGATAGACCTAGCAACGTATTGTAATTCAGATAGTCACAGAACCATTAGATAAGTAGAAGGTACGTGTCATTTTGTTGACCCTCCTCTCGTGATTGTTTGCTTTGAGAGGTAGTCGTTTCGAGAGTGATACGATTCTTAGGAATAATACATATAATTTGCTGAACTACGCACGGAAACTCGACGAGTCACCTAGATTTAAGTTGATTATCAATGCGGCCAAAAACAGAATCGGCGGTGAAGGTGGTGTCGATCCTTGGCGTATTATTATCACCGGTCATTCTCTGGGAGCGGCTTTTGCGTTACAAGTGAGAATGTACTTTGCAAGTCAAGGTATCATGATCAAATGCCTGGCGTTTAACCCAGGATTCTTCATCCCCAACTTTTTTTCCACCCGTACGAAGTTTAAAGTCTTTTCAGAAGCTACTAATCCTCCTCCTGCTGCAAATCCTCTTGCTACTGCCACCCTCTACATCAACAAGCACAATCCTTTGTGCAGCCAATATCTAAACCAAAAATTCGAGAATTTGTTCGCCACAATGTTTATTACAAAGAAAGACTCCAAAGGCTTCATATATGACCACAACATTGCACAATGGTTGTCAAAAGTGCTGGACCTCAACTACGAACACACAAAGAGTGGACTGCTGCATGAACAACTGAAGGCCCAAAATGAAAAACAACTTCAAATATAGTTTTAGTTTAGTCTTAGATATGCTTAGTTGAGGACAAGAATGAATTTTGAGTAAGTTGGTTGATTTTGGGTTGCAACAATTGTAATTTGGTAAATGCAATTGTAGCCTTGGTCTATGTTTCATAATATGCAATGTATTTTTCATCTAGCTAGGATTGTTGTAGTTTATCTTTAAGCTTTTTTGTGTTTGCCAACACCAAATAGTTATTCTAATTGAGATTTGTACTAGTTACTTCATAATGTTTAATGTGGCTTCTTTGTTTGATGTATAAAAAAATGAGTTTAGATGAAAAAAATGACAAAAATAAGTTTAGAACTCACAAACCTATATCATAAAATTAAGATTGCTCACATTTTTAAAATAGAAGGCATGTCAAGCAAGTTCAAAAAAAAAAAATTGAAGTTGATGTTTAGTTAAATAACCAATATCATAAAATTTAAAAACTCATATTATAAAATTGATGCCCACCGAGACACATTATCTCCAACTTAATTCTCAGCCCTAACAAGTTCAAAATTTTTTTCAAGTCGATGTTTAGATAAAGTAAACTTAACCAAAAGCTATCATTTCTTAGTAAAATGTTACCATCTAGGCCCTAAAGTACCATAGTAAATGTATTTCACCACCTTATTTCTAGCAGACGGTTTTAGGATAAGAATACAAATAACAAAGTAAACCGTACGTAGAAAAGAAAAAAAAATTCAATTTGAATTAGTTTGATCAAGTCATTTTGCGTTTAACAATTTCATTTTGAAAACTAGAATTAATAATAATAAAAAAAAAGAGATGTCATCAACAAATGGAGTTGCAATGTTTTACAAATCGAGAATAGAATCAACAATATCATATATCACTTCCATGTAAAGGAGTAGAATGCAGCCCAATCTCACATTCATAAATCTCATTCACCCACCAGAAGCTTGTAATAGTAATTGAAAGAAATTTACCTCCATTAGAATGGCATATCCCCTAGCCCTTTCTTGGAAGACTAACACATTATAAACAACAATGAAAACAATGAGTGCAAATGTGACTACTATGAACCTAAAATATCCAAATTCAATGCTACTTTTTAATAGTCCTTACTATGAACATTGGATGTAAATTTCTTTTGATTATTGGATGTATTTCCATTTCATCCAACGTTCATTGCACAATCCACCATACTCATCATTTGAAGCATCCCATAGTATGATATAAATTAACTATTCCAATTGTCTAATTATGACATGAGTGCATCAATAGCATCTCTATAAATAAGGGACAATAACAACATGTCTTGATTTGAGAGAAGCTAGAGAAAGAGAAGTGCCATTGATGCACTGATGAAATGGCAACTCAACAACTAGTATCAAGGAAAACAAAATGGAATTGTGCTAAAAACTGTAAAACTTATGCATCGATCAAAGCTACATTGAAGCATCTAACTTTCTAAATCGAATAACAAGTATAAACAAATTGCATAACCCAACTCAGATTATCAATAATTTGAACATAAGTATCATTTGTAACCCTTGAATGCATAATAGGAACTCCAAAATACAAGATACTTGTAAAGACAATAAATAGAAGAAATGTCAACAATTTCAGCTACCAGAATAAAACAAAGTCTAACAGTAAAGAAACACGGTAACGCTAAGCCAATACCCCCACCCCCACCCCTACCCCCACCTCTCAAACATATATGGTGATTTTCATATGCCAGCTTAAACATGTTTCGCCTTTGAGAACTTAAGGCATTGTGCACCCAAGAAAAGAAATTTAGAACGAAGCGCTCCAGTTGCACCACAACATGTTCTTTAGTTCTCATAGCCAGTTTCTATATCACAAATATGAAATCAATCATTAGTTAATAATGATGAAGAATGTATGGTGAGCTAATCTAACACAAAAAATAAATGAATTTAAAATTTGTACGCACCCAATAATTGGCCAGGTTTCTGCAATACTTGTAAAACGATTGTACGATGTTGTTATAATAGGGACATTCCATCATATTACCGAATTCGTCGAAAATGCACTCATAATAGAATATCGCCTCATAAGCATCATAACTTGCTTCCATGTCCTCATATTGATCAAAAGCAACGCATACAGTCATGAACTCATATTTACTTATCACAAATTTAATCCAGTCCAAATTTCTCAAATTGTGAAAACAAGTAATTCATGACAAGAGCATTGAGTTGATCATTCGCACGGAGATAGTTCACCATTGATGAATATTCTCATTGCTCTTAAAATTGTAGACATAGTACTTCGTAAAACTTTGGTGGCAATGGGTTGTAAGCAACAAAATATCTAGGCCTTCCAGCCATGGCGTGGAGCTAGAGAAGAATTGATGGAAGGAAGAAGCTCTGGAGCTTTCTTGGAGCTTTCTTCAATAGATGGTGAGAATTATTGGACCAATTGGCAGTAAGTGTATATGCTTGGCGTTTTATACATATGATTGCCATTAAATGTATATACTTGGCGTTTTATTGGACCGATTGGAAGAAGCTCTGTTGCTTACCCAATCGTTCACAAGGCTTCGACAATATTGATACATATGGCGCCATTATTTTGTCTTTCAATCTCTCAAAGTTGGAAGATATACCTGTCGAATAACATGAACGATTAGTAATAAACAAGATCTACAAACAATATGGTTTAGGGTTTAGGATTTAGAACTCGGCGAAAAAGTATCCCTTGAAAGGTTGGCTAATTCAGTGGCAGAAATCCGGTGATTAACTATTAACAAAAATTTAAAGTCGATGTTTAATTAAATAACCAACATCATAAAATTCACAAACTCATATCATAAAATTGATGCCCACCGAGATACATTATCCCCAACTTTATTCCCACTCCTACCAAGTTCAAATTTTTTTTGAAGTCGATGTTTAGTTAAAGTCAACTCAACCCAAAGCAATCATTTTTTAGTAAAATGTTACCATCCAGGCCCTAAAGTATCATAGTAAATGTATTTCACGACCTTATTTCTAGCAAACAGCTCTAGGATCAAGATTACAAATAACAAAGTCAACCGAACCTTAAAAAAAAAATGCAATTTGAATTAGTTTGATCAAGTCATTTTGCATTTAACAATTTCATTTTGAAAACTAGAATTAATAATAATATAAAATAAAAAACAGAGATGTCATCAACAAATGGAATTGCAATGTTTTACAAATCTAGAATAGAATCAACAATATCATATATCACTTCCATGTAAAGGAGTAGAATGCAACCCAATCTCACATTCATAAATCTCATTCACCCACAAGAAGCTTATAATTGTAATCGAAAGACATTTACCTCCATTAGAATGGCATATCCCTTATCCCTTTCTTAGAAGACTAACACATTATAAACAACAATGAAAATAGTGAGTGCAAATGTGACTACTATGAACCTAAAATATCCAAATTCAATGCTACTTTTTAATAGTCCTTACTATGAACATTGGATGTAAATTTCTTTTGATTATTGGATGTATTTCCATTTCATCCAACGTTCATTGCACAACCCACCATACTCATCATTTGAAGCATCCCATAGTATGATATAAATTAACTATTCCAATTGTCTAATTATGACATGAGTGCATCAATAGCATCTCTATAAATAAGGGACAATAACAACATGTCTTGATTTGAGAGAAGCTAGAGAAAGAGAAGTGCCATTGATGCACTGATGAAATGGCAACTCAACAACTAGTATCAAGGAAAACAAAATGGAATCGCGCTAAAAGCTGTAAAACTTGTGCATCGATCAAAGCTACATTAAAGCATCTAACTTTCTAAATCGAATAACAAGTATAAACAAATTGCATAACCCAACTCAGATTATCAATAATTTGAACATAAGTATCATTTGTAACCCTTGAATGCATAATAGGAACTCCAAAATACAAGATACTTGTAAAGACAATAAATAGAAGAAATGTCAACAATTTCAGCTACCAGAATAAAACAAAGTCTAACAGTAAAGAAACACGGTAACGCTAAGCCAATACCCCCACCCCCACCCCTACCCCCACCTCTCAAACATATATGGTGATTTTCATATGCCAGCTTAAACATGTTTCGCCTTTGAGAACTTAAGGCATTGTGCACCCAAGAAAAGAAATTTAGAACGAAGCGCTCCAGTTGCTCCACAACATGTTCTTTAGTTCTCATAGCCAGTTTCTATATCACAAATATGAAATCAATCATTAGTTAATAATGATGAAGAATGTATGGTGAGCTAATCTAACACAAAAAATAAATGAATTTAAAATATGTACGCACCCAATAATTGGCCAGGTTTCTGCAATACTTGTAAAACGATTGTACGATGTTGTTATAATAGGGACATTCCATCATATTACCGAATTCGTCGAAAATGCACTCATAATAGAATATCGCCTCATAAGCATCATAACTTGCTTCCATGTCCTCATATTGATCAAAAGCAACGCATACAGTCATGAACTCATATTTACTTATCACAAATTTAATCTAGTCCAAATTTCTCAAATTGTGAAAACAAGTAATTCATGACAAGAGCATTGAGTTGATCATTCGCACGGAGATAGTTCACCATTGATGAATATTCTCATTGCTCTTAAAATTGTAGACATAGTACTTCGTAAAACTTTGGTGGCAATGGGTTGTAAGCAACAAAATATCTAGGCCTTCCAGCCATGGCGTGGAGCTAGAGAAGAATTGATGGAAGGAAGAAGCTCTGGAGCTTTCTTGGAGCTTTCTTCAATAGATGGTGAGAATTATTGGACCAATTGGCAGTAAGTGTATATGCTTGGCGTTTTATACATATGATTGCCATTAAATGTATATACTTGGCGTTTTATTGGACTGATTGGAAGAAGCTCTGTTGCTTACCCAATCGTTCACAAGGCTTCGACAATATTGATACATATGGCGCCATTATTTTGTCTTTCAATCTCTCAAAGTTGGAAGATATACCTGTCAAATAACATGAACGATTAGTAATAAACAAGATCTACAAACAATATGGTTTAGGGTTTAGGATTTAGAACTCGGCGAAAAAGTATCCCTTGAAAGGTTGGCTAATTCAGTGGCAGAAATCCGGTGATTAACTATTAACAAAAATTTAAAGTCGATGTTTAATTAAATAACCAACATCATAAAATTCACAAACTCATATCATAAAATTGATGCCCACCGAGATACATTATCCCCAACTTTATTCCCACTCCTACCAAGTTCAAATTTTTTTTGAAGTCGATGTTTAGTTAAAGTCAACTCAACCCAAAGCAATCATTTTTTAGTAAAATGTTACCATCCAGGCCCTAAAGTATCATAGTAAATGTATTTCACGACCTTATTTCTAGCAAACAGCTCTAGGATCAAGATTACAAATAACAAAGTCAACCGAACCTTAAAAAAAAATGCAATTTGAATTAGTTTGATCAAGTCATTTTGCATTTAACAATTTCATTTTGAAAACTAGAATTAATAATAATATAAAATAAAAAACAGAGATGTCATCAACAAATGGAATTGCAATGTTTTACAAATCTAGAATAGAATCAACAATATCATATATCACTTCCATGTAAAGGAGTAGAATGCAACCCAATCTCACATTCATAAATCTCATTCACCCACAAGAAGCTTATAATTGTAATCGAAAGACATTTACCTCCATTAGAATGGCATATCCCTTATCCCTTTCTTAGAAGACTAACACATTATAAACAACAATGAAAATAGTGAGTGCAAATGTGACTACTATGAACCTAAAATATCCAAATTCAATGTACTTTTTAATAGTCCTTACTATGAACATTGGATGTAAATTTCTTTTGATTATTGGATGTATTTCCATTTCATCCAACGCTCATTGCACAACCCACCATACTCATCATTTGAAGCATCCCATAAGGATATAAATTAACTATTCCAATTGTCTAATTATGACATGAGTGCATCAATAGCATCTCTATAAATAAGGGACAATAACAACATGTCTTGGATTTGAGAGAAGCTAGAGAAAGAGAAAGGCCATTGATGCACCGATGAAATGGCAACTCAACAACTAGTATCAAGGAAAACAAAATGGAACGCGCTAAAAGTCAGTAAAACTTGTACTACCAAAGCTACATTAAAGCATCTAACTTTCTAAATCGAATAACAAGTATAAACAAATTGCATACAACCCAACCCATTATCAATAATTTGAACATAAGTATCATTTGTAACCCTTGAATGCATAATAGGAACTCCAAAATACAAGATACTTGTAAAGACAATAAATAGAAGAAATGTCAACAATTTCAAATACCAATAAAACAAAGTCTAACAAAAGAAAAGAAACAAGGTAACGCTAAGCCAATACCCCCACCCCCCACCCCTCAAACATAAGTCTTCAAATATGGTGATTTTCATATGTCAGCCTTAAACATGTTCTCGCCTTTGAGAACTTAAGGCACAGGCACCTAAGAAAAGAAATCTAGAATGAAGCACCCGCTGCTCCACAACATGTTCTTTAGTTCTCATAGCCACTTCGTATCACAAATATGAAATCAATCATTAGCTAATAATGATGAAAGAATGTATGGTGAGCCAATCTAACACAAAAATAAATGAATTTAAAATATGTACGCGCCCAATAATTGGCCGTGTTTCTACAATACTTGTAAAACGATTGTACGATGTTGTTATAATAGGACATTCCATCATATTACCGAATTCGTCGAAAGTGCACTCATAAGAGAATATCTCCTCATAAGCACTGCGCTTGCTTCCATGTCCTCATATTGATCAAAAGCAACGCATATAGTCAAGAACTTTCATATTTACTTGTCACACATTTAACCCAATCCAAATTTCTCAAATTGTGAAAAGGTAATTCGTGACAAGCATTGAGTTGACTTCATTGCACCCGAGATACGACCATTGATGAATATACCAAGCGTAGATGCCGAGGTGTATCCAAAAATAATGGTGATTTTCAAATATTTCTCAATATGTATTCACTCATGTATTAACATACAAAATTATATATATATATTTTTTCTCAAGGATTAAAACAATTCTTGGTTATGTAGAAAGCAGTGCCGACAATAGCCAAACAACCACTATGATTCCCAGCACCATAAATCCACAATTAATAACAAAATAGTAATAAAAAACCCTAAAAAGTCATAATATATCTTTAAAAGTTAAAACCTAATTGCAAGAAATGAAGCCAATAAAAAATAAAGAAATCCAAATGAATTATGCCAATCAAGTATTTACGCTCAAGGTTAAATTATTCAAACGACCCCACTTTAAAACCAACCTAGCAGTGGGAGGAAAAAAAAAAATACAGAATACCCAAATAACTCATATAATACTACATTTTTTAGGCTCTCAACTTGAATAATCCCGAGTTTAGTATCAAGTCCATGCCGTAAAACTATTAAGTTACTAAACAAGATTTTAGGATTTAAAGCAATAAAATGTATGGATACAGAAGAAGAATATGTTTAACAAAGGAATGGAAAAAATGCACACAATCAAAATGTCCAAAATTGTAACTCGTAAATACACATCTACAAAGGCCGTAAGAACTAAACCCCTGAACATAAATGATCACATAAGAAAATCAGTTTTTTTTTTTTCACCATATCATTACAGAAGAAACTCACTACAAAACTCATGTAATTGTATATATATAATAAGCAATACTTAGAGGAAAGTATAACTATTGACATAATAAATTTCAAGAGGAGAGAAAGGATATGGAAACAAACAAAACAAAAGAAAAACTCCAAATTTTATTTGGTATTCTCCATATATGCTCCGCCCCCTAGCCCCTTGCAATTAGAACCTCAAAATCAACATTCCCAAAATTTAGAATATCACCCGTTTGATTAAAAATCAAGCATTAAAATTAAAATAAGGCATCACCAACTCATAAATTCCCAAGAATTACAAATTTAACAGATAATCGAAATATAAAAATCAATCAAGCATGGAAGACTTACTCTTCTGTAACAGGCGCCGATTGTAACCCTTTCGCGTGTTGAGGCGCGTTGTTGTGAAAATCTCGCTTCATTTTCTTCATATTGACTACCTTCGGATGCCCTCTCCATATTATGGCATTGTGTCTACATCTTTCAATTAAATGACCTAGCTTTGGCGATGTTGACACTTCCAGCTCGTTGAATATATGCAAAACCACTAGGTCAGCAACAACCTTTGATGTCTTCTTTGATTACTCGGTCACCCCTCCCCCTCGCACTCCTCCAAATTTTATTCGTCCATAGACTGCACACACACTTGAGATTTGGATTTTTCCCGTGTGCTTCACCATTCATAAAAGAAAAATATAATGCTCGGCTTACAAAAATTTTGCAAATTTCAAGCATAAAATTATCAAATTTTATTTTAAATAGATAAAAATAGATTAGTATTGGGAAAATAAATAAAAAAATTATTTAATTAACATGGTAAAAATGACATACCTTATTAAGAATATATTGTAATTAATGTATAATATTGTATTTGTCTAAACTAGGAAAGACTATTCCATGAATTGTGGATCCCGACATTATAGGATTAGGAATCGTGTTTTGACTTTTCTATTTGTATTTATATATATGGGCTACATAGCCTCGTTTCTACATAAGGAAATATTCAGCCATATTATTTCTCCATATATTCTTCCATATATCAATCCTTAAAACTACCTAGCTCTTTTCTTATTTTGGTATCATCACGTGCTCTTCGATCCACTTCATCAAACCCTAGCAAAATTACAAACACCATGACGTACAATCCAACAAGCAACGCCAACACTGCATACACCCTAGTATGGATTTATCACATCCATGGCTCGCTATGTTCATCCTTCATCACCCCGTCATATATACTTGTTTCTAAAAATTGAATGGCACTAATTATTCTTCCCCGGAGCAAGCCTATGCTTCATGCCTTACGAGCCAAAAAATAAAATTGGGTTCATTGATGGATCCACATCAAAACCTCCTTCCGAAGATGAAACCGTATGATTATGCCTTAGCGGGCACGCCGAACAACATGATCCTATCATGGGATTTCGAATTCTACAATCTCATCTCTCTGGGTCGAATTAACAACGGTATAGATGGAGGCCTGTGGTAGTAAATAAAGGAATCGGGAACGATATGATCTCGTAGCTCCACTATCCAAGATCCATGGCTTATAAAACACGTAATTAATGGAAGTACTGTAAGAATTCTAATTTATTTGCATAAGTGTTCTAATACGTAAGAAAGCAAAGAGTAGAGTATGAGTTAATTGTTAAATTTGATCCGCGTGAGAGTGCACTCAACGATTGGTATTGGTGGATGCAAGTGAGGATATGTCAAGCGTGGTAATGCATGGCCTCGGGAGGCCCGGGCGGGTTTCGCCGCATGGGCGCATGCAAAGGGACGTGAAGAAGAGCCTCGTTGCCGTCGACCATTTTTGTTACCATGTCCTCCATTGGGATTAGGCACCCATGTGCCATTCTTAATTTTGCACCCGTCCCTCTCGTATGTCCTCTTTTTGTCACGTAAATTGCAATGATATTTAGAGTGCTGCGCTTGTCGATGGTGTGTCCCTCTCGTTGCAATGATCACGCCGTTGGGTAGAAATGGGTTTTAGGTGCCGCGGCAGCAAGGGAAAAAATTATCGGATGGCAATTGTTGGCGTTGTTCGACGTCAACCGGGCGTTGTTGCTCGTGGGATTGCCGACAAAAGAATAAGCTTGATGAATATCGGGGCAATGGTGTCATCATGAGAATGCTAGTGCGAACGGTGTCATGAACATCGCTGAGGCCCATAAGAAATTGCATAATTCCGGTATTTTTCTCGTTGCTCATGATGTGCGTATCCATTAGGTTGCGTAGGATTGGGGTCTTCATACGCACGAGCCGAGTCCAAAGATGCTTCGAGCCCAGAAAGTACGCCGAGACGCCTCATGAGCCTTGTGATAGACAATCAAGCTTCGAATTTGGTAAATTTGTCGGGTGTTTTGGCCGGGAAAATTGATGCTTGAAATCATCCCAAATCTTGTATGCATACGCGGTGTACGGACAACTCGTTAGAGAGACGAGATTCTGACCGACCCGAAATCCATGATAGGATCATGCTTGCAACATGCCCATAAGGCATAATCATCCGGTTTTTCATCTTCTAAGTGAGGTTTGATGGATCCATCAATGAACCCAATTTTATTTTTGGCTCGTAAGGCATGTAGCTACGACTTGCTCCGTGAAGAATACCAAGGCCATTCAATTTTTCAAAACAAGTATATGGTTGACAAAGAACGCAGGCTCTTCTTCACACGCCCTTGCATGCCGCCCATGCAAAGCAGAACCACTCTGCGCCAAGTGGCCATCCATGCCGCAGCCAACATATCCTCCCCGCATCCACCAACACAATCCGTCGAGTGCACTCTCGCATCAAATTCAACAATTAACTCATGCTCTCTCTTGCTTTCTTCTCTCGGGTAATGGGAACACTTATGCAAATGCAAGCAGTCCTACCTCTTTTTCTCGTTACTTCCATTACCCTCGTGTTTACCAAGCCATGGATCTTTTGATGGGCTGCAGCCACATCATATCGTTTCGATTCCACTTTATTTACTACCATCCTCCATCTATACTCGTTGTTAATTTGCCCACCGGTTCTTCAATTTCAATCACTTGCACCGGCACGATACCATTTACTCGATATAACTTTAGCCGATGTCTGCAGGTGTTCCATCTTTTAATCTCAATTCATGTCCGCTAGCAAAGTCACCGACTCTCAACCGCTGTGCCATTTTGCTTCAATCTTGTGTTTTGGTGTGACTTGGCCAGGAAGATGATTGGTTCAGGTAAGATGCGTGATGGTCTTTACTACATGTCGCCCGTACACCTGGACACATTCCTCTCATCAAGTCTCTCATCCTTCCCATTTATGGCAAGTGACCAACGACTGGACATCCATCCCCTCTCTCGTCTCAAATTAGCTTCTTCTTTGTTATCTTCTCCCGCTATTTCTTTGACAATAATTGTAGTGTCCGTCCTTTTGGCCAAACAACACGAGACTTCCGTTTCTTTAAGTTCAATATCGACTCATGCACGTTTGTTTTATTACATTGTGACATACAACCTGACAGCTCCCACTCACACCGGGGCCTGCTTTCTTTCTTACAATTGTGGACGATTTTTTTACCGATGCACTTGGTAAGCTTTAATGTCTCACAAATATGAGACACAACATCTTTTAAGGTCCTTTATCACCTTTGGGTCATTATATTTTCGCTCCATACCACGCTTAAAACCATCCTGAGTAGATAATGGGTCCGAATTCCTATCCATGAGGGATTATTTTCAATCTAATGGCATTGAACTTCAACGCACTTGTGTTTACACCCCCCAACAATGGGGTTGTTGGAAAGCAAACATCGCCATATTTCTTACAAGGCACGTGCTTTACGCTTTAGTCCAACATACCCTCATATTTCGGGGTGATTGCGTACTACCGCCGTGTGATATCTTATCAACCGCTTACCTTCACCCTACTTTCCAACAAATCACCCTTGAACTCTTATACAAACGCCCACCATCCCGAGCATCTACACGTTTTTGGATGTCTCGCTTATGCTACCGTTGTCCACCCCACCCACAAATTTGAACCTAGAGCTCACCTAAGTGTGTTTTCGTTGGCTATCCCACGTGTCACAAAGGGTATAAACTTTTACAACTTGGAAACTCAAAATTCTTTTTTGATAAGTCGTGATGTAAAAATTTCATGAGACTTCATTCTCATTTTCTCATCTTTCATCTCCCCGATTCTCTTACCACCACCCTTAACCCTCAAATCAGCTTACTCCCACCCCTTTTTCTCCCATTTCCCATTTCCATCCACCGCTGATGCACCCTGCCAACATTATTGATCACCTCATGCCTTAACCCCACATGGCGCTGACCCCACTACTGTCCCTTCACAGGCCGACACCCCACCCCAATATCCATATTCCCCTCACCACATCCCTCCGTAACCCGTGCCTACCTCTCCTCCATTACTACCCATCCCCACCATCCCCGAACCCCCTACGAGACTTCTCTTACCCATCTCCTCAATGCCTCCGATCCCGACCCCCGATATTCCCATCTCTTCTCACCACTCATTCTCCCTTCTCTCTCGTGCACTCCACTCGTCCCAAATAACCACCTAAGATGGACTAAAGATTACCACATGTCTCACCAAGCCAATCACTCTCTCCGGCACCACGTCTTGCAAAAGGTACCCGTTATCCCATATCTCATTTTCTTTCCAACTCTCACTTCTCTTCCCTCGCCCATTGCTCCTTTTACAACACATGTGTCCATCCGAGCCTCACATATGTTGAAGCTATCCTTGATCCGAACTGGGCAACAAGCTATGCAATCGTAATTAGATGCATTACACCATAATCAAACTCGACTTGGTTCCTCTTCCTCGCCGGGTCAAGCCTATCTGGGCCTCCAAATGGGTTTTCAAAAGAAGTACAAGTCTCGATGGTTCTCTTGATCGCTACAAGGCTTGGTGTTGTTGCAAAAGGATACACACAAGCCGAGGGAGTTTGACACAGAAACTTTTCACCCACTCGCCAACCCCAGCTACTCCTCGTTGCTGGCCTCTACCTGTCCCATGTCTCCAGTATTTCATGGTCATCTACTGGCTAGGATGTTCTGTAATGCCTTCTTCATGGCACTCTTCATGAAGAGGTCTACATGGAACCCCTCCGTGCCCGCCACGGGAGAATCTTGTATGTCGGCTCAAAGTCCCTTTACGAACTCAAACAGTATCTAGAACTTGGTTCACCACCTTCTCGACGTTTATTCAACAAGCCGATATCAATCAAAGTGGATTATTCCTTGTCTACCAAGGTCCGAGGTACCTCAATCAAATGGCCGCTCTTATTTATGTTGATGACATACTTATCACGTACAATAATATCCAAGAGATGGAAACAACTCAAAAGCCTTTCAAACGCTTCGCATCAAAGACCTCGGGCGATCTCAAGTATTTTCTCGTAATGAAGCTCGCACGCTCGTAAAAGGGAATTTTTATGTCACAAATAAAATATGCACTCGATATTCTAAGCAAGACTCGTGATTGCCTCTGGGCACTACATGCTTTTCCGATGGAACAAAACTTAGCACTTACATCCACATGGAGCATTAAGCCGAGTGATCCAACTAAATACGTAAGGTTAGTTGGGAGATTGATATATCTCACCGGCACTAGACCGACACGTTATCCCGTTCGGCATTTCGAGCCAATTTATGCACGAGCCACTTTGAAACCGCATTGGATGCAAATATGCGAATCCTTAGATATATCAAGGGCACCTGTGTCAAGGCTTACTATTTTCAAACTCAACAATAATCTAGACTTCAGAGCTTTTTTGCGGATTCTAATCTGGAAGATGTCGTGCCACGAGAAGATCAAGCATTTGGATATTGTATTTTTCTTTGGCAATTCACTCATTTCGTGCAGGTCTAAGAAGCAAGATAATGTGTCCATGTCATCACCGAGGCTTAATACCGTGCTATGGCAAATACTTGCCTCGGAAATAACTTGGCTACGATACATATTACAAGATTTACAAGTTCCCGAAAACTCCCGCTTCATTGTTTTGTGATAATCAGCAAATTTCTGTACATTGGCAGCCAGGGATCCCCGTTTTCACCAACGTACCAAGCATATTGAGATGGGACCGTCATATTGTTCGAGAAAAATTACAAGCCGGGTATAATCCGGTCCCACATATGTGCCTACACCTTCAGTTTGAATGATATAGCTTACGAAGGCTTGGGGGGAAGGATCAATTTGTGAAGTGCGAGACAAGTTGGGTGTTCGTAATCTTCACTCTCCAACTCGAGGGGAGTATTAAGAATATATTGTAATTAATGTATAATATTGTATTTGTCTAAACCTAGGGAAAGACTATTCCATGTATTGTGGATCCCGACATTATAGGATTAGAATCGTTCTTGACTTTCTATTTGTATTTGTATATATATGGGCTACATAGCCTCGTTCTACATATGAAATATTCACCATATTATTTCTCCATATATTCTTCCATATATCAATCCTTAAAACCAACCTAGCTCTTTCTTATTTTACCTCACGATAGTTTTCATCGCTAACGAGTTCCCATGGAGGCCATAGCATTTTCTGGTGCAATAACATTTTCTTGAATGTAATCCAGATTACCCTGACTCTTCATGATGAAAATAAATGTTTTCTTGCTTACTCTGTCATCAACCTACCAAACCACCTGCAGAAGGTGAGGGTTGTTGACATAACACTGATAATATTCTCACCATCGTCTAGCCTGATTGCTCTTAAAATCATAGATATAGTAATCTACTTCATAAAACTCTGGTGGCAGTGGGTCATAAGCAACAAAATATCTAGGCCTTCCAGCCATAGCGTGAAGCTAGAGAAGAATTGATGTAAGGAAGAAGCTTTGGAGCTTTTTTCAATGGATGGTGAGAATTATTGAACCGATTGGTAGTAAGTGTATATGCTTGGCATTTTATACATGTGCTGTTGAAATGACATATGAGACTTATTTTCCATATTAATTGAATTCATATCTGCACTTTGCAGTGATGAAATGGTTTATAATATCATCTGTAGTATAATAGTATTCTACTTTCCGTATTGGTTAAGTTTTGAGTATCAATTTATTACCGAAGAAGAAAAACAAGAAGACTGATACATCTCTGCTTTCGTACTCTTGTTGTAACGTAGGACGGAGGACGTAGTCCCCTACATTATGTAAAATGTATAGCCAAATCGTTTTGTTACTTCAAAATCAAATTATGGAAGAATTGAACGAAAGAAGACTATATCACAACAAATAATTCAACAATTATGCATATATAGATTATCATGATTTAAAAAAAAAAAAACTAGTATTACCGCCTAGTGGTTTATTTCTCCACTTATAAATGAGAGATCTCATATTCAACTCACATAAATGGCGATGACGATTGGTGGTTTGCAAGAAATGACGCCAGAACAATTTTTTGACTTTCCTTCTGTCTAATCTTGCGTTTGATAAATCAAGTATTATTGTTGAATTCTTAAGCCCCAAATTTTGGATTCTCAAGATCCAAACAGATGTCATTTTTTTTAGTACAAGCGATAGTCGACACTAATCTACATTAAAGAGGAGGAGGTTTAAATCCGGGACTCAACGAGTTGAAGAGCTCTAACCAAAATATCAACCTTAGTTACTACTAATAACCTAAATGCTAAAAATCATAAAAGTTCAACGGCAAAATGACATTATTCTATAGGTAGACCATTTGATGAGAAAAACTTACGCGAGTTTGAATTGAAGAGATCCAAAAAGTTCTTCTTCCATAATCATATGGCACCATTTTCTTACAGAATATGAAACTTAACTGTTGATGCATTGTGAGTCTCATATGCATTAACGGTTAGAAATTATCTATGCAATTAAGCGTAACATACCTGTTATCACAAGTTACATATTACATATTATCACGAAAGTTTAAAAATAAAAAAAATACAAAAAGCCATGCAAGTGTGACCACAAAAGAGTTGGCAACTCTAAGCACCCCACTCATCTCTCTGCCTCGTCACCCAAACCCTTGGTCCCCCAAGGGGTCAATAACGACCTTCATTCCTCAAGCCACCCAGCAGTCATACCACAAATTGATCAATGCACCAGCATAGCTCAGCTGAAGCAAGTCCATGCCCAGATGCTCCGTACAGGTCTATTCTTCGACCCCTACTCCACCAGCACACTCATCAGCGCCTGTGCTCTCCTCGTTCTCGAGCATCGACTATGCCCACTCAATGTTGATGAGTGGAACACTCTCATTCAGGCTTACGCATCGAGCGTAGACCGGGTTGAGAGCTCCTCGTATTTCTGGACATGCTTTATGGGTGTTCGGAGTGTCCACCATAAAACTAATTGGCAATATGGCAATATGGAGAGTAGTCTAACTTCTTATAAGCCCTTGCAAGGTTTTATCCTTTCACCGATGTGGGACGTTTTTACCTTCACATCCTCACACGCTCCTTCACGTGACGAATTCTCAAGCCAAACACGTACACAACACAAATTGGGTGACGTGGAGCACGTGTGGCCGTTGGGCTTCACACGTGGGTCAATCTACTGCGATACCATGTTAGATAGCTTAAGAAGAATGAAGAAGAAGATAGAAGAGAGAGAAACTGTTTGTTATTTCTGTTTTCATTGAATTATCACAGCTTTACGATTCTGCAGATATAGAAAGCTACATCTCAACAATCAGCATAACTAACTCTACTAGCCTAATATCATTACACGTGTCACCATCACAATACACAATATATATATATATAATCCTAACACTAATAAGTATACTTACCCTTTTGTGATTAAGGCGGCTTCGGAGCTACGAGCTTTGCTTACTGGAGGAGCTGTTCATGGAATGGCGATAAAGTCTTCACTTGGTTCGCATATTTACATTCTTAATTCGCTTGTGCATTTTTAGGGACGTGCGGAGATTTGGATTTGGCGCGTAGCTAGGTTTTTGTGAAGACTCCTGAGAAAGATGTTGTGTCTTGGAATTCTATCATCACGGTTTTTGCGCAGCGGAATTATCCCGAGGAGGCGTTGGAGTTGTTTAAAGAAATGAAGGCGGAGAATGTGGAACCCAATGATGTGACGATGGTTGGCATGTTGTTAGCTTGTGGGCAGAAGGTGGATTTAGAGTTTGCAAGGAATGGAATTACTGAGAACTTGACTTTGAATAATTCTGTGCTTGATATGTATGTGAAATGCGGGAGCGTTGAAGATTACTATGCTTGATGGGTATGCTCAGTCAGGGAATTGTTTGATAGGATGCCGGAGAAGGATATTGTTTTGTGGACTACTATGCTTGATGGGTATGCTCAGTCAGGGAATTATGATAAGGCTTGGCGGATTTTTGATGCGATGCCTAGTCAAGATATTGCTGCGTGGAATACTGGAATGTACTCATTTCTTCTTATGAACAAAGTGGTAAGCTGAATAAGGCTTTGACTGTTTTCAATGAGTTGCAGAAAAGCAAGAGTCCGAAACCTGATGGAGTCACTCTAGTTAGTACTCTCGCTGCGTGTGCTCAACTGGGAGCGATTGATCTTGGCAGGTGGATACATGTTTACATCAAGAAGCAGGGAGTTACGATGAACTGTCACCTCACAACATCACTTATCTGAAGGGAAATTTGCGGATTAACCGAGTTCATTAAGCAACATCATTAAGCATGCATTTAACAATTAAAGGCGGAAACATGCTTCTATGCACTTAAAACGAAACTTAACCCAAGAAATTCAAAGCCTAGTAGATATGGTGAACCAAGACTCAAATCAAAACAAATTTTGAGTTGAGAAATCATATACCTTTGTAGATTCCTCTTTGCCTAAGCAAAGGCTAATCACCCATGGAGAGGGCCTTCATTCCTTGCTTGGATGATGATGGATGAATCGGATTCTCCAAGTTCCCAAAGTAGGGAACCTCTAAGTCTCCACACCAAGGAGAGCCTTGATGAGAATATGAGTGCCCTAGAGGAAGAGAGATTGCTAGCTATTTTCCTCTAGGGAGCCGGCCTCTTTGAGAGAAGAGAGCATTTTCATGCTCAACCATTCTCCCAAAAGAAAACCACTAAGTTATGAAATGTTACAAAGTTTCCTTTATAACCTTTTCACAATGTAGTGGCAAACTTGCAATTAAAGCAAGTTTGCTACACATACACCAAATGGCCAGCCATGTTGGGTTCATTGGGCTTTTGGGCCCTAATGTATTATTAGTCATTAAGTTGTCATACAACTTAGGTCAATGGGCTTGACGTTCGAAGCCCATTGGGCCTTGAGGCCCAAAACTAACCCGAGGTCTATAACGAACTTATTCGTTTGATTAATTAACATATTAATTAATCCTTGCCATAAATAATTAAACCATTTAATTATTCTTACTCATCTCCATTGTTTCATCAAACTCTACCTTACTCGGTGTACGATCCATTAGGTTCCTTTTAGCGAGGCAGTGGAGGATTAGAACTCTTTCAAATCTATTCCGAATTGAAACATACTTTCAATTCTCCCTTAAGTGATTATACACCTATAGGGCATCCACAAACCATGAGTGACACCTAGCAGTATGTCATGGCTACCCAAGCTAATCAGAAGAGGTGGAGAACCTATTCAGTTAGGATTGCAATGCAATACGGTCTTTCTCTAATACAATACTCTCGGCCACATTGTTTGGTTTGATAGTTTATTCATGTCTACTATCCAATGTGATTCCATTACTTATATGATTACATTGAATATGATTTGGAACGACTTCCTAAATCTTATTCATACTCTGGCCAGAGATTCTTAATCATATCATAGAGTATTCTCCCTCAAACGGTTTGAAGGTTAGAGATCCCTTGTTGCGCATTCACTTGCCTCCATGGCTAAGTAGCTTAACCCCAACTATGCCGTGGACACCCTCGGATGGGGTGACTTTGACATAATCAAAGATCAAGGACCTCACCACAAGACAACTGTGATGCCTCAGGTCAAAGGACTAATTTGCATTATCCCAACTATGAGTTCTCATGTGACATGATCATGAAAACTCATCGTTGATCGTGTTCAGTGGACTCATTCCATATTGAGCACCTACATGCTTGTCTTGGTGTCAGTTACACCAATGACTCGAGACTAGTCACTCTCCCTGAGAGAAGACATAACATGTACTGATCTTAACGGACTGTCAATGCCCAATTGGCAATCCTATGATCAGGAACGTTTAGGATATGTCTATGAACGAGAATGGTCTCATGAACCTAACTTGTTTAGATTACATTCTCATAAGCACATATTCCTTGGACTTATTGTTTAAGCATATAACATTTATATGAGACTACTTTAAACAATAATCATTGCCCTTTATATTAAACTAAATTAGTTTAACATTTGAAATGTCCGTAAAGTATCATCATATGATTGGTTTTAGGGCACATTTCCAACATTATCGACATGTATGCAAAGTGTGGGGATCTTGATAAGGGACTTGAGGTATTTAATTCGGTGGAGAGGAGAGATGTGTTCGTTTGGAGCGCCATAATTGCTGGTTTGGCGATGCATGGGCGAGGGAGGGATGCACTGGATTTTTTCTCAAAAATGCTAGAGGCTAAGGTGAACCCAAATGCTGTGACATTTACCAATGTCTTATGCGCTTGTAGCCACGCAGGTTTGGTGGACGAGGGTAGAACGTTTTTCTATCAACTGGAGCCAGTTTACGGGGTTGTGCCTGGAGTAAAGCACTATGCCTACATGGTCGATATTCTTGGTCATTCAGGCAATCTGGAGGAAGCCGTAGAACTGATAGAGAAAATGACAATACCTCCTACTGCTTCTGTATGGGGTGCTCTTCTTGGGGCCTGTGGACTTCATGGGAGTGTTGAGCTTGCTGAAAAGGCTTGTAGCCATATGCTTGAGCTGGATCCCAGAAACCATGGAGC
>JAEHOF010000425.1:0-10838 GCA_018257905.1 Gillenia trifoliata | reverse complement strand
AGCACAACCCTTTAATTAGTATTATCCAATGCACAAATTAGTCTATCTGAGATGAATCAAATGAAGTCATAAGCAAGTGCTTGAGTTCGTCGTTCGTTCATGTCTCGAATTTTTAATTTTTTATTAACTAGTGGAGAACCGTACTTGGTACTATACTTGAACACTTTTGCTAAAAGCTAATGTGTGAACGTAATTATATTGGTTAGAACGGATGTGATTTGAGTTTGAATTTTCTTCGTGCAATTTAGATTTGTATTTAGTTCGAGTTCGAGTCGTTTTTGAAGATTACATTAGAAAACTAAGGTCTGTTTAGTAATGTTTTATAAAATAGTAAGGGTGGACATGATCAGATTCATTCCATTATTTTGGTTCAAGTTCTGTTTAGTCTCATCACTAGCAAATGAGCCTGCGCGATGCCACAATTGTGTTAAACTCGTGAAATATATTAAAATATATTTACATTCATATCAAAATCTATTGTGTTTGTAGAATATATTACATAGCGAAAGTTGGGGATTAAGTTGTTCATATAGATATAATACACATAAAAAATACCATAGTTTTCCATGTCCTAACTTTTCATATTATTCATTAGTACTTCACTCTTCTTTCTTCTTCGTTGCCAAAAAGATGTTCTTATTGCACCATCTGATTTATTCAGCTATTCCTAGTCCTTTTGAATATTGTGTGAATAAAATTGAAACCCCATACAACAGATTGATAGTTGGGAAGAAAGAAAAAAATATGCATGAATACAATTTAAAAAAAAAAAATCAACCACCCCTAATTTATAATTAAGGTAAGCTAATACACAACAATCACAACACAACCACAACAATAAGAACTTTCAAATAACAAAATATCTATCAACTACTATGCACGTGATTTTTAAAAATGGATCAAAACTAACCTGTAATATAGAACTTATGCCTTTTACTTGCTTATTAATTAAGCATCTAAGCTTGGGAAAAACATTCCATGTGTTGTAAAACACAGTCAAGAAAAGAAAATCAAACAACCACCAAAACTAAGGTAGTTGAAATGAATACAAAAGTTGTTCTAAATCATCTCATTCAGACCACTAAAATAGTTTTAACATTAGCTACCCCAATGAAGTAAATTCTATGAAAGTAAACTTCAATTGAAATGTAAACTTTATGTAAGATCTAAATTGTTCACATATTCAATCATCATATACATGGAAGGCCTTTTTAACACTACTTGATCCACACTATCACCAACTCAAACAGTTTGATTCTTAATTAAGCAGACTTTGTTTGCAGGTATGTATATTTAATAATATATAGCTCCCTTTAAATTGATTTTTACTTTAACTTTCTATACTATTAATGTAAATAGGCGAAAACATGAGAAACATTCATAACAAATTGATTTTTACTCAACTTCATGAAACATTATTGACATATGTATCGTGTTATTAATAACAGACAATTTAAACTTAATCACTACTAATCAAACTCATCAAATCATGCAAAAGCAATATGAGTTTTTCTGACTTCCAATAAATTAAACAATAACGACTAAAATTCCTCAAACAAAAGGAAATGAAATCCCCAAAAAAGTAGACTAATTGATGCTAATTACTGATTCTTCATACTAATTTCTGGACAAAAATCAATCACAAACCCAAAATTAATATTTAATCAAGCATGATATTTTACTAAAGTAGAAGAAGGTAAATTGAACTCCCCCCTTTTACTAATAGAATTGGTTACAATAAGCATAACATGATTTATAAAAACAAAGAGTTTAAAAATATGCATGCAATGGAATGACTTTATTACCTTTGTGTCAAGTGATATTGCCTTGCTGCAGTCCTCTTCAGCTTGCTGGAAGCTACATGGTTGAAATTCATAAGCACATAAATACTATTAGAGAACTGATATAAGACATATGAACGAACGACGAACTCGAGCACTTGCTTATGGCTTCGTTTGATTCGTCTCGGATAGACTAATTTGTGCATTGGATAATACTAATTAAAGGGTTGTGCTGGGTTGAACCATACTCTTTTCATTTTTACTTCCTCCACACTCCATCTAATTTTAACGCTCCAGATCCTCTTCAGATTAAGGAGCTGAAACCAGAGCTTGGCCCAGGGAATTAGGGTGCTTGTGAGGAAATAAAAAATGAATAGCACAACTCAATTAAACGATCGGGCGTTTGAGTACAGTATCGGAAGTAAAGACCGACTATTTAATATTATGTTTTGGTATTGTACTAGTTAAAATCACTTGGAGTGTTATTTTAAGAGAAATTTTGATGATAAAATTCAATCTATACTAAAGTTGAAAAATAATTGAAACCACGGTTTCTAAGTACAAATATACTTCGATTTTGCCCACTTACCTATTTTCTCTTTCACTCTGCATGACTCTTAGTGTGCTTTCAAATTTGACCCCACTTGGATCTCTTATTTCATTTCTTTGCCATGGTGCATATTTTATGTCTTCATGACTTGGTTGACATACGTGTGGGTAGGTGGACTAGAAAGAACATCGATTTCTATTGAACTCGGGTACATCCTAAAACAACAAGCGATCCCATGTAATGAAGGTAGGTAAAGTTGTCGTAGGCTCATAATCAAGCCCATCTCGTTTTCTACCTCAAGCTTTAGCCCCGAAAGAAGGCATTGGCAACTCGCAATGGCTTCAAAGCCTTCAAGCTACTGACGGCTCGTGAGGCTTCTCAAACCTCCATCTTCTCCTTCTTCTTCCTCCACCACCTCTAGGTGGGTGCTTGCATATTCCTAGAAGCTTCCGAGTCTCCTCATTTCTCTCAAAGCATCCCACAGCGGACCTTGCCAATGGATAGCTTCCGAGGAAGCTTACGTTCTAACCCTTTGAATCTCGGCTTGACAATACTAAAATCCCTACCCCCATCGATTACCGGTGAGTCCCGATTTTCGTAAATTGTGTACATTTGGTTATGAGAAAATAAGAAAAGAGAAAGTTTTGATCTTTTTTTCTCTAAGTTGTAGGAAATAGAAATGTTGCTTAAAATATGCAATCTTTTATTTATTGGGAAATCGCTAAATAGACAATAAAGTTGTACATAGGTTGCGTTTGGCGGCCTTTTATTATGCATTTAGTGTCTCACCGATTCTATTTTTTATTAAAAGATTGTAACGGGTTATATTTGCGCATATTTATTTATTTATTTAAGTTAACAATTGCAAATGCTAAAGATATTGATTGTGTTGGAAATGGAATTTTAGCTGAAAATTGTTGTTTGCTTTGAGGCGTAAAATGAATGTTGCTAATGAGTTGATGTGCATACAGTTCTGTACTACAGGAGGATGAATTTCACAGGCTAGTTGATATAAGACAAAAGATGTAAGATGCTATTAGAGAAGAGAAACACCTCCCTATCAACAAACCAAACAAGACAACAAGCAATTACATAGATATTATTAGAATCATACACAAACTCCAAGACTTATCTCTTAGAAGCTCATTAAACTCTAACTTTGTATCAGTGAAGAAGAAGAACAGAGAGCAAAATAAGCTTTTGTATTGAATAAAATAACTTCGATAATAAGACTAGAATGTTTCCAGTTATATATTGACTCAGCTAATATAGATTAATTAACACTAAAGCTGATCAAATATCACTAATCAAGATTTACAACGAACTAACTATTCTCACAAGCGCCTATACTAACAGATACGAGGAAGGGTCTCCTCTCACAAAAAAGGAACAATGAATAAGAACATCCCAAGGCATATGTCTAACATCAGGAAAACTATAATCAAAATTTTGTTCTAACCCAAGTCATATGCATAATTCTAACTATCCTAACACCAAAAATCAAATTAAGGAACACCAAAATGGTAAAAATCGAATTCAAAACAGCATCAAGCATAAAAGAGATAAAAGGCATTCCAAAGTGCGGAGAACTATAAGGTCAGCGAGTCCAACTTACAGCGAGCCCCCTGTCTTCTTCTCTGTCCTAGCCTTGTTGCAGATTACAGTGAATCCCTCAGCTGATGCTGGATCATTGACATGCCATTCTCCAAATTTTGGCAACGGTACACCTTTTTCCTGTGGATTTACATAATTTTGATTAAGGGAATCAATCATCTAAAGTCATAGCATACCAAATTGAGATGTATAAATAATGCAATCTTATTATGTGCAAAGTCCAATGATTCAAATGCTTGCATGAAAATATGAAGGCAGATGAAATCTAAATAACAAAAAGATGACTAAGATTAAGGTCACTGTCGCCTCCAAAGGATCGGAAAAAAACCGCTAATCAATACTATTGTTTTCTTAATCCCAATGCATAAGAACAAAAATGAAGATATAGGAAGTCATACATATTCATGTGTTGGTTTGAAATTCAACGCCCAAGATGAACGAAAAACAACTTTTTTTCTTAATCCCAAATGCATCTCTATCCGATTGGGTGACTTTAAAACAAAAAGAAGGCAAGTACAAATAACTACACAGGACGCTGAGCAATAGACCATTGTACAGGACAGTCAAGTATACCAAGCTCCAACCATCCACAGGTCAGAGGAGGGTTAGGTGTATGCATTCCTTACACTTGCATCACCCCTACTTGCAGAGTGGGTAATTCCCGTATTGATCTGCAACCTCCACGAAGCAACGGAACAATCTTACCATTGAGCTAGGCTCACCCTCACGTAAGAACCCATTGTAAATGAGCAATCTTTCAGAATCAAACACTTCAATACACAAAACCCAAATCGAATTACGCAAAACAATATCTAAAAATACCCAAAAACACAAAATCCAAAACAACCCAATTGAGAAAAACCACAGAGCTCGACAAAATACCAAATGAGCAAAGCAGAGGAATATTACCTCAGTCAATGTAGGGAGTTTTGGAGTTCTGAGGAGTTTATCAAAACCCAGAAAAAAATACTTATCAGAGACAATCCAGAAAAAAAATACTTATCCGTTGCAAATTTATCAAAACCCAGAAAAAAAAATCCAGAGAATCTCAATCACAAAAATTGAAACAAAAATAAAAAAAACACTTCGATAATAGAGTTCAAGTGTCGCCATAACACGAATTGAGAATTAGAGACGAAATTTTTTGCAGAAATTACCTCTGATTCAGATTCGGATTGGAATCGTTTGGGTGCAGGGCAGTGTGAAGAAGATGCTAGGGTTTTAGGGTTCTTGAGAGGTGCCGGTTAGAGAGTGATGCGTCGGCGAGAGAGGAGAGAAGGGGAGGAGAGAGAGGGAGACGTGGAAATGCCGAAGCAAGAAAAGAAGAAAACATGGATTGTGTTTTGGTGAGGTCAAAATGACCTTTTTGCCCTAAAAAATACTAAGATAAACCGAATGGTGAACGAAAAATTGAAAAATTTAACGGCAAGGGTGATTAGGCTAATTATAAAAATTTAGGAAGTAATTGATTAAAATTAAAATTCAAAGAAAAATTGGCATTGACTTACAAGTTTGAGGGGTAAATTGGCTAATACCTCAAAAGTAATTTGGTTAATAGTTATTGTTCTACAAACAGAGAAGAAAGTAACTAGTAAGTGCACAAGCTATTGTTGACCAAACTTGGGGTGGGTCTCCCATAGTTTCGTCAATTAACTGTTGACCTAACGGTCAACATAACCGCATATGCAAATTGGACAAATTTCAAAACATTAAGAGTGTAATTTAATAAAATTAAAAGTTTGTGGCCCATTTTGAAACTAAATCCAAACTTTAAGGGTTTGAAATGTATTTAACCCTTTCATCTTTGATTAGCAAAACCAAGAACTGAATCTAAAATCGAAATTTTTGGTTTTCTTCGGCTCTGTCGATCCGGTTCATTAGATTATTCAAGGCCCAGATTTACACTCTTGATGGACGGCTCAGATTAAAAGCAAGAACGTTCATTACTCAGTAGTCACTCACGACACGCGCAATTGAATTGAGGGGGAAAGGCAGATTAGGGTTTGGATTTTCTAGCTGAAACTGAAATTGGGGATTTCGACAATTGAAGGAAGTGGCCGGAGGAGAGCGCTGCCTATTTCCCATTCGAAACGCATTTGGTGAAGGTAATGCTCTAAACAAAGTGTTCGAAAGAAATTTCTTTTTTCTGTGGTTTTCATGACTTCGATTTTACTTGTTTGACCTCGATTTTTTATCCAATTGGCTGCTGCTGGAAACTGTTCTTCCAGTTCGTTATATATATATATATATATATATATGTCTGTATGAATTAGGGTTTAGTGCAAAACCCCCAATTCGGTTCGTGTGTGTACATTTTTCTATTTTTCTTTATGAATTGTTAGACAAATTTACTGATTGCAGTGTTTTCTGACCCTAATAGAATATTGTGATTTTAGGGTTTAGATATGGATATCGAGGTCGATCATTATAAGGTTCTTGGTTTACCTTCCGGTGAGGAAGGCGCCAAGCTTACAGAGAATGATATTAAAAAGGCATATAGAGCGAAGGCTTTGGTGTTGCACCCCGACAAGAGGCCAGATGATCCTGATGCCCCGGCCAACTTCCAGAGTCTCATGTCATCCTATGAGATACTCAAGGATGAGAAGGCCAGGAAATTGTTTGATGATTTACTCAGAGTTAAGAGAGACCAGCAGCGCCGCCATTTGGAACGTGATGCCAAGCGACAGAGGATGGTCTCTGATCTTGAAGCAAGAGAACGATCTGCCTTTGCTCCGGATGCGGCTGCCAGAGATAGAGCAGAAGAGGAGAGAATTGCTAGGAAGCTTAGAGAAGAGATTGAGAGAATACGCGCAAAGCATGCGAAGAAAGGGGCGGCAACTGCTTCTGCTACTAAGAGAGAGTCTGATGGAGTTGGCAAGGAAAATGTGGGTGGTGTGAAGATGGGGTTGGATGAGGAGAAGATGCTTAAAGTTTCGTGGGAAAATGTTGGTGAAGGTTATACGGCAGAGAGGTTGAGAGGTTTGTTCTCGGAGTTCGGCGAGGTTGAAGATATTGTTATCAGGGGCAAGAAGAAGAGAGGTTCGGCTCTTGTTGTGATGGCGACTAAAGATGCAGCTGTGAGTATGCTACGATTTTTATATTTGTCCTTTTTAATTTGAACATTTATTTTCTTAATGCGCTAGTTACTTATCATGGGTGTATTATTTGTAGGTTGCTGCAACAGGAACTGTGTTAGGTGATCTTTCTAATCCATTGCTGGTTATACCTCTTAAACCGGTTTCAGTGACTGATGCTCCACCAGTTCAGAGGCCAGAGGAACCAGATCGACTTAATAATTTGGTTGGGGCTGGCTATCAATCATTCGAAGATTCTGTTTTGCAGAAACTCAAAAAGGTTTGACTTGGGTCAACTTTTCTTTATACCTAATCTAAAGATTGCAATTATTATGCTGAGACTTAATAAAATGTCACTTGCCATGTTAATGTGACATTAAGACTTTGTGCATCCAAAAGCTTCAATGTGGCCTCTTTTCTTTCCTTGTCGAAAAGAAAAGTTGCCTCGCTTATCACTTGATTGTACTGTCACGGCTGTTGTATTTGTGTAATTAGATGTTTCTGATATACAATTTTGCATCTTATCAATTTAAAGCAGAATATATGTTAATCATTCACGGGCTTACGGGCTATTATACCTGCATGTAGTAGTAGTGTTAAAAGGACGATAAAGTTGAAGATGCTCACTTCTCTGACATCGGTTTTATATTTTGTATTTTATTTTTTAGATCTTGATACTCGCCACAGTAAATAGGGAAACAATTGTTACTTTGTTCTGCAGTTTCTATTACATCAGTTCTGAATCTGTCTGGTTTCTCTAATGTAGGCTGGGCAGAAGCAAAAATAGTATTCATAAGCATGAAAGCGTGATGATCCCAAAAGCACTACAAGGTTCATGATCTTGCGAGTCGCGAATGGTAAGATTCACCTATAATTTCCATTAACTCATTTTTCTTCCAGTCCGATCCCAGTTTCTATCTCCGTTACTTTATTTTCTGAAAATAGATTATGCTTTCCAAATACCTTTTTAAAGTGCATGACAAGCAATTTCTAATCATATATAGGAGCAATATGCTTTTGCCTACGGATCCACGTACCGCGTGGCAAGGGAAAGCGTATCGATCCCCCTGTGGTTGGAGCAAAGGTTGCTTAAGGCCTTTGAAAACGGTTGTTTGGACTTGCATTTCTCTTAACCAAAATCTATTTGTGAAAACTTACAAATAGGGAACTCTTATGTTCCTGCTGGCTGATATACTATAATTCTTGGATTTGCAGGGAAGTCATGGGGAGTCCCTCGAAGTCTCAAGATTGTGCAAGAGAAGCGTATTAACCGGTGTGCCGCTGTTATAGTAATAAATCACATGAGTTACTCAGAGCTCAGGACTAGCATTGATGTTTGTGCTTGTATACTAACATTTTACACTCTCAAGGTTCGGACGCAATTATTTCGGGTGGCCATTATGAATTCGGTGTATGGGGGGATTGGGGATATATGACGTTTCGATTCACTTTAAGTGAGTTTGAGGTTTCCTCTTGTGCTATTTCACAAATCATTGTACACGTTGTATTGTATCAATTCAGGGTTCACTTTGGTTTCCATTTGTTTCACTGTTTTTTTGTTTTTATTCAAACATTCTATGAGGTTTGCGTTCAGAACCTCCACAAATAAAGTGAAGATTGAGCACCAAATGATCGTCAGTCGCACTTTTCACTGTTGATCCTCTGCTTCTATTTATTCCTCGGCGAAATTGATAAAAGTAGTCACTATTTATCTTTTAAAACAAAAAACACTTTCTTTTAAAAAATTAATCAAAAATACTTAATATCGATAATATTTCAAATACAATATCGACATATATAGTGTTGATCGAGTACTTATAATTAAATTTCAAAAAAGTGAGTGTTTTTTTATTTATAAAGATAAATAATGAGTATTTTTGCCTATTTTCTTATTCCTTGTCTATTTAGAGAGAAAATGCAGTTTCTGGCCAAAGGTCAATATTTGTTATTGACTATAGGCCACCATTGGAGTTGGTCAGGGAGCAAGCTGCTATCCTTTCTTTTTTTTTTTTAGTTTTTTTTAGCGTTTTAATAAAATAAATATGATTTTTAGGGTCAATTATGGAAATTTAAAATGTTTGCTTAGGTGTCCAGAGAAGTTAAGATTTAGTCAGGGGTGTCCAAAGAAATTGATGTCCAGAGAATATTTTTGGAGTGTACATAGAACCACTCAATTCAATATCATATGTTAATTTCTCTTTATATTACATTGCATTAATGGATGTGAATGTTACTTAGTGGTAATCTTTCCATACAAGTTGCTCTCTTATTAATTCAAAATATCATGCGTAAGTTGCTCTCCTAACGTAGAACTAAACTATTGGTTGTGTCCCGATGATTGAGGACAGGTGCGTGAGAGTTGGTGCTTGGCATGTAACTATGTAGAGTCAACTTAGGTTTAACAACTTCACAAAAACATTGGAATTTCATTCATTCATATCTGTTGCAAAATTAAAAAATCGTATTATTACATTTTCGTTAGAGGAGTACGATATTTTAAAAAGCATGATTTTGAAAAATCCGACCCTTTTCAAAGAAAAAGAATTGGACCTTTTCAATTTTCTTATATGTTTCTCATAATGATAGTGATATTGGAGAGGAAAAATCAAACTCGAAAACTCTGCTGTGAGAGTAAATGCGTTTGACCAGCTAAATTGCAAACCCTTTACTCATTTTTTTTATGTATCTTTAACAATGGAACTCATCATTAATTTAAATTTTCCACAAAAGAAAAAAGAACTCAAATACAATGATTATTCCTTTGTGTCTAATGGCTCTCAACTAAGTAGCATTCATATCATTTTTTTATTACAAGCAATATTTCACTAAGTGGAGGGAGAGTGTTCGAACCCGGACCAAGTGAGTAATAGAGAGATGATTTTTACATAGAGTTTTTAGTGTATCACACACTCTTATTTATTTGTGGTCATCATATTGAATAAATTAAACGTAAACAACGGACAATATTAAACATGAATGTGTAGAAAATTAAAAAGAGTGAATTTACCATTTTCCGAGTAATATTCATATTAGCAAAAAAAGAACTTTTCTTCATAAAAAAAAAAAGGAGCAAAAAGGAACTCAAAAGAAAATGATTATATAAGTATATGATAATTCGGTGTATTATTATTTAAACAGGGATCATCGTCCTTTGCCTCGTCTCCGCCCACCAAAACCCCTCAAAGCGCTGTCCTAAAATCCCTTTTTCTTCTTCTCTCTGCTCAAAACCCCAAAGCCTGCGTGCGCTTCCAAAATCCAAGTCGCAGAGAAAACCAGAACCTTCTGTCTCCATTTCAATGGCGGCGACCGCACCGTGGCAGCCCAAGGAAGAAGGGTTCGCGGCGATCTGCGGGCTGCTGGAGCAGCAGATTTCGCATTCGGCTTCCTCCGCTGACAAGTCTCAGATTTGGCAGCAGCTCCAGCACTACTCTCAGTTCCCCGATTTCAATAACTACCTTGCGTTCATTCTCGCACGTGCCGAGGTATGCTCACCCCCCACCAATTTGGTCTTCATTTCCAATTTGAATCAGTAGGGTTTCTGTTTTTGTTTTTAATTTTAATTTTGTTTGATTTAATTTGGATGGATATTGGGTGTGATTGGATTGCATACTTACTTAGAATCAATAGTCGTTTTTCGAGTTAATGGGGGATTTGTGGGTTTGGGTCTGATGGAAGTTATGGGTGCTGAAGCAGTAGAGGTTAGAATGTTTGTTTCGAAATTCAGATTGTTCTGATTGTATTTCGGTTCTGTTCTCTTGATTTCGAGAGTGGCTTTAGGCTGGCGAGACCGGAAAATCCTTGTTTATGTAAAAACTGTTT